>PVKE010030667.1:0-19486 GCA_004027555.1 Craseonycteris thonglongyai
GGGGCAGAGAGAATTCAGCAGCTTTTCATTCTTCAGCCCAATCCTGAGGGCTGCCCTGTGTCCCCCATAATAGCAGACCCACAGGAGCCATGCTCCACCCCTAGGCAGGGCCCATGTCGCAGCCCCCCTTGCAGGGAGGCAGAAAGCTCTGCTGGTCCATAATGCCTAGTGTCCCAAAGGCATTTTCTATTCTGTGACAAACCTGATGTGCCGTCTGCGGCAACCCCCATTCCTGTGATCCTTAAAGTATGTAAATGCAGCCCCTCACCGCACGCCACTCGTGCGAAAGAGGCCAGTAGCTCCGGGTCACCTCTGCCTGCTCAGCTCTGCCTTGGCCCTCAAGCGCGGGGCGCAGGTGACCGGTGTTTCTGAAACTTCATTTCTGTGTTGATTATTTCCAGTGCATGTTTGTATATCAGGAGACTCCTGTTTAGATTTTCCCCACCCCCAGGGGAATCTGTAGCTGAGGCTAAGAGCACGTGCATGATGGCTCTGCTCCCCCTTAGTCTTCATTGTAGGTCACTGAGTTGTGATACAGTAGACTCCCCATTAACCAGAACTCAAGCATCCCACACTACTCTCAAGCAACCAACAATAAAAATAAATCAAAGAAATACGGCATCTGTGCGCCATCTACCAATCCCCCGGGTGCCAGTTAACTGAGACACTACTGTACTTTCTGTTAAACCTCTTAGATAGTAGAGACTATCCGTTAACTGCAGCTACCATTACGGTAACCAATACAGAAAGTAATTAAAATGGCGATTGAGCACCTCGTGTGAGACAGGCATTACGTTAAGTGCTGGGAACTCTGTTTTAGCTTGAGCTGCTCTAATCAAATAACGCAGACTGGGTGGTTTGAACAGCAGGCAGGCATTTTTTTCTCACAGATCGTGGGGCTGGGAAGCCCCAGGTCAAGGAGTTGACAGACTATGCGTGCGGCAGGCTGCCTCCTCACCGTGTCCTCACGTGATGGAGAGAGACTGGGCTCTGGGCTTTCTCTTCTTACAGTCCCGGGGCAGAGACTCTGCCCTCATGACCCATGTGAGCTTGACCTTCCATAGCCCCACCTCCTAACACCGTCCTATTGGGGGTCCAGGCTTCAACGTGTCGATTCTGGAGGGACAAAACATTCAGTCCCTAACAAAGCCCAACAACAAAGACCAGGGAGGAAGGGTTTGCTCTCACGGGGCTGATATTCGAGGGCGGCTGACTTACATGCTGCTGTTTCAACCATATGCACGTTGACTGCCAGAGGACCACCCATACTCTTAGGCACCTTAGTGTCCCTGCTACCTATTCCCGTGTATTCCCCATGTCCAGCACCTAGGAAGTGCTTGAAATCCTTGCCCATGATGGCCTGACAGTGACCCACAAGTTACCTACCAACCCTGCCTCCTGGAGAGGTGTGGCTTCCTGTAGTTCTTCCTAAACAGGAGAGAGAGGGCCTGCCAGCAAGTGCACTGTTTGAAGTCAGCGTTATCTTGAATGGTCATAGAGAAGGAAGCCCCAGCTTCTAATCGCTGCTGTCGGAGCCGGGGCACCTGCTGGATCTAGTGCTGTCGCTGTTAGTGTGTAGCATCTCTCCCAGGGCTCCGGGTGGGTAATCTGAAAGGGAAATAACCTCTGGTTGGGGGGTGGAGGGGGCTCATTGTTGCTAACTGCTCCCTGTGTCTATCACTGTCTCACCTCTCCTTCGGAGGAGAGAAATCAATAAACTTCTAAGTGTCTTGCTAAGTAAGTGTCAATGAAGCATTTCCCCTAAGGGCTTAGCTCAGGGCGGCAGGAAAAGCTGGAGTGGGAAAAGCCTCTGAGGTTGCAGGGCCTCACTGCCACCCCCGATTCTTGCCTTCGGAGTGGCCTGGGCTCTTTGAGTAGGTGACATGCTCCAAAGGGTCAGAAGGAACGGCAGTAGTCAGTACATTTTCTGAGCACCGTGCTGAGCTCTGGGCACCCCTGCCCTGCCCTTAGGGAGCTCTGTGTTTGGAGGGAGACAAATAGGTCAGGAGCTTTGTGTCATATGGGACATTGTGGAGGCGACAGAGAAGGAGCCTGGGGGCCGGGCACGTGGGATAGAGGGCTGCCTGGATGGGAGCGAAGGAAGCCCTCAGAGGTCTTGCCATCACATTGTTGTCTACTCCTTACTCTATTTTCCCAAAGCTGATTGTGGCACAAAGCAAGAGCCAGGACTTGGTGAGGCAGAGCCTTGTAGGGCTGCACGACCAGTCTCTGCTCGGGGTGACGTAGTGGACAACGGTTAATTAGAAGATGAAATGATGCCGGCCATTGCTGGTACCCAGTGGGTATTAGGTCCCTTCCCTTCAAGGAAACAGTTAATATTGCTCCGCAACCTCTGTCCTAGAGGGTGGCTCAGCCCCTTCTCTGTACCAGGGACCTGCCCGCCCTCCCTCCTTCCCTCCTTTCTTTCCCTCCCTCTGTCCCTCCCTCCTGTAGACATACAACACTATATTCTCTGGAGACGATACTTCCTGCGTCCCTTTTCTCCCGCTCACCCCTTTTGGCTCCTTACCCTTAAGTTTCAGGCCCTTTAATCCAATAATCCTGATTCTAAACCCTGGGGTCCTTCTTGGTCTTCTCCCCCCACCACTTCTCCGTGGAATTGAGGGACCCTGACCACCACCTTCCTTCTGCAAACACTTCTCCCACCCACAGCAGAGTGCTGGGCTTCCTCACTTACTGTGGTGAATTGTCCTTCCTTGGTTTCTTGCTTATGACATTTTGTACATGTAATCGGTCTACAACTTCTACTCATTAGTGACGTCTGCTGACCTCACCTTGGTGCTCCTTACCGCTCACCTCCTGCACTGCAGTGACCTGCTCCCAGGCTCCCCTGACATCTTTTCTCCTTTACAGCCCACTGTACCCGATCTCCAGATTAATCATTTAAACCTGGGAACAGTTGTCCTCCCCTGTTGGTATAATTGGGCTCATTCACCAACTTTCACCGGAATTTGGTCTGACTCTGGCTTATGTGTTTCCCCAGCTTTGAAATATTCCCTTCCTTTTGTCAACCCACAAAGCCACCCTAGCCCACAGGGGTTTGCCCTCTGGGAGAAAACATTTTGGGGGGATGAGGGGAGGGGTTCTTTCTCACTGGTAAAAATAGTTACCCAGCAAACATTTATTGAGCTCTTACCATGTGTCAGACCATCCAGAAATCCTTATTGTGTTTGAAGAGATGGCAGATGTACAAGAAGCTAGGGAAATAATTTCTTTCCTGGAGAATAGGTATTGCGCTATTCTAAATTCCTCTCTGAAGGTTCACCCCTAAGCTAGACCCATACTCTGCACAGTTGTTAATTGTTGTTGCCACTGTCATTTTCACAACCCTCTTGACTCCTGATCTTATGATTATGATAAAAGAGTTTTTTTCAGGAATAAAGTGTGACTTTGAGAACTTGATATTAGCTCTCCCCCATAGCATATAACGTTAAAAATAGGATCCACTAATTCATGATAGTTCCACAGTGGAGGCTGTGTTTCGTGTTTATTAAAGAGAATACTTTAACATGTAATCACTTTGAAATGAGACCCAAAGCACGGCCCATCTAGATGTAATTATTCCATGTATAATTTACAAGGAAGAATGCGCTTTCATGATTCTGGGGAAAACACTTACAAAACAAAACTCTTCATTACCGTACATATTATAATTTTTTAAAATAATTCTTTGGGAAGAGTTAGAATTAAAAACAGATATTAGCTGCTAGGTTCTCTCATTGGGGAATATGTGCATCTAGACAAATGGCATAATTACATTTGCCATTTTCAAAGGCAGTTATATGATACAAACTCTGAGAAGTTCAGGAGGTCTGATCGGCTTGGGAAATTGGTGCTGGTTAATAGCTGGGCAAACCCAGCTTTTGTTAATGGAAAGAATTCTACTCTTGAAGTGTGGGAGCTGAGTGAAGGACCCAGCTCTGGCGTTTAGGTGGCAGAGAGCTGGACGTGACATTTCATCTCCCCAAATCTGAGCTACCGTGGCAATAACAAGAGAGTGAGGAAATGGTAGGAATTTTCACGGGAGTGTCAGAGTTTGTTGGCTTTATTTGTGAGACTTACACTATTTTGAAAAGAAAATTATAAGATAATATACAGCAGATCCTGGAATAATGTCATTTCATTCACCGTCATTTCATTGTACCACTGATGACATGCCACAGGAACTTAACTCTTGTTTATATCAATTCGCCTATGGGAAAATTGGAACCTGTCGAGGATATTGAAGACTTACTGAATAATGATTATTGGACATAGAGAAAAATACAGATAGAGTAAACTCTCAGTTAACTGGCCCCCATAGGGATTGGTAGATGCCAGATAAATGTAAGTGGACTCTCTATTAACTGGAACTCAAGTAAGTGGCAAAATCTCAGGCAACTGGCTTGCAATTTTGCTGGTTGCTGAAGTTCCGGTAAATGGAAAGTCTGTAAAAACAAACAAACAAAAAATGTGAATTTTTGTTAAAAAGGAAAACTTGAATGATACTGGATAATACTTTGCAACATGCCTTTTTCACTTTGAGATATATTGAAGATTTTCCCCAAAAACTGTCTCAATTATTTGATAAGTGGTTTTTGATAGTTGCATCGCATTGTGTTACATGATATATTTAACCAGTCCCTCAGTTTAAACTGTGTGCATTTTTTTCCCTACTGTAAATACTTCTTTTATAAATGTCTTTATACATAGTTTTTTGTACACATCTTCAGTAAAGGTAAATGGTTATAATGAAATGACTAAATCAAGGATATAGATAATTTTAGGTCTTTTGAGCCATACTGCCAACTTACTTGCCAAGAAATGCTGTACCAACAGAGTTGTCATATCAGCCATTGGCCAACATTCTTTTCAAGACTGATTATTATTTTAAAGATTTATTTTTATTGTTTTTGACAGAGAGAGAGAGAGAGATACAGAGACAGAGACAGAAAGAAAGGGGAGGGCCCAGAATAGTCTCCACAGCTGTACATCATCGGTTTTTCCACATAGTTTCATTCCACAGGTGGGCGTGAGTCTGTACAGGGCAGGAACTGGGCCGGGGTCTTGCCCCTGTGAGAACTGAACTGGGGGCACTCCCCAGTTCAGCATGTCGGTCCACATGGGCGGGGGTTGGGATTCGATCCTTGGTCCCTGGGGCTACAAAGTGAGCGCTTAACTAAGGTGACCAGATTTTAAAATTGGTAAAGCGGGACACCATTGACCGGGGGGGAGGGGGTTCTTGATTAAAAATTTGGTCTATCTCCTGCCGTTCCCTAGCTTGTCGTGCATTCTTTCCAAAAATCGGGATGTTTTTAAAACACCATGGGACACGGGACAAATTGTTAAAAATCAGGACTGTCCCGCCAAAAGCGGGACGTCTGGTCACCTTACGCTTAACCCACTGAGCTATCTTGGCTTCCCTGATTATTATTTTAAACACGACAAAAAAAAATTTTTTTTTATTGTTGCCTATTTGCTAGTCCCCCCGGATCAATTCTTGTTTTAGTTTGTATTACTTTGATTATTGGTAAGGTTGACACTTTTTCTTTTGTATTTGGCAATCTGTAGTGCCTTTGTGAATTGCTATTCGTGTCCTCTGTAGTTAGAGGTCAGACATCTTCAATACTCTTGAATTGAATTGAATTGAATTACTGAGGTATAGTACCAATGCTTCATTAAGCTGCATCGAGTCACTTTGGATCAGATCTTTAAACTGGCCATTTGTCCAACAATAAATGTTTGCCAAATAAATGCTAAATGAACCATAATGCAGTAGTTTGATGTTTGTAGGGCCATGAACTAAGGACTGTCATGGTACTTCATGTGTTCATCCATTCAGCTTTCCTTCTGCCCAATATACTTTTTAAGTGTATCAGGCTGTGTAGTAGGCTTAGTTCCTGCTCTCAAGAACATTAATCTAAAAGAGAGAAGTTTACAACACAGTGTCCCAGCTCATTATAGGTCACCCTTCAGAACACAAGTCCATCCTTGAGTGGAAGTGTTTTGACCTATAGAGAGTGCACACGATTTTGTGAACTAGCAGCATCTTCAGAGCTCACCCTCTCCTGCTCCTTCTCTCGTTATTTGCTTCCTTTGTAGGTGATGGTCAGCACCACACAGGTCAAGTTCAATTTGTAGAAAACAATCCAGAATCTCTGCTAGCATCTTTTCTATAGAAACTAATAAACTGTGTTTCTTCTTGGCTTGTCCTTTGTCCCTTAGCATGAATCTGACCTCTCTGGGAAGCTAAGCTTGCAAATCATTGCTAAAGTCGGGTACTCAAGGACTTTGGGGCTGGGTAGACCCGGGCCCTAACTCCAACTCTTAGGCTTATTACTCATCTTCTCTGGGTCTCAGTTCCTTGGTATTTAAAATTGGGAAATAAACCTTATTTCACCAGGGTTCTTTTAAGAATCAGTCAAAATGGTGATTTTAAAGCATGGGTGTCCAACCTTCTGGCTTCCCTGGGCCACATTGAAAGAAAAAGAATTGTCTTGGACCACACATAAAATACATTAATACTAATGATAGCTGATGAGCTAAAAACAAAAACAAAAACGTGGGTGGGGGGGCTCGCAAAAAAAATCTCATAACGTTTTAAGAAAGCTTACAAATTTGTGTTCAACTGCATTTAAAGCTGTCCTGAGCTGCATGCATCCCACGGGCTACAGTTGGACAAGCTTGATTTAAAGTGGTATAGAGCAGATACTAAATAATAGCTGTTATCATTGTTAGCAGTAAAGTCACATAGGTTTACCATTAAAGAAGTGTAGCTGGTTGCTTGTGACAGAAGATCGTGTGAGTTGGCTTTTGCCACATTCTGACTCTGCTTGCTACTGAGTTTTACAGATCTGAAACTCGATTTTATTTTCTCATTGAGAGTGGCTCAGTCTCTCGGTTATGAGGTCACACTAACCAAGTTCTCAGGAGACCAGTGTATAAAGCAGGCACAAGATAATCTATCAAGTCTGGACAGTTGTTAAATAGAGGGACTGGCATGCTCACAGCCTAGGTCAGCTCTTCTTCCCCTTTGGAGAGCTCAGCAAGATTATAATTAGTGTCTGTTGGGTGAGCAGGGAATTGGAGCAAGGGGACTTAGTTGATGGTAAGAAGCCAACCTCCCATCCATACGCCAACTAAGATAGCCTGGTAACCTATATTTATAGGATTTGTCTTATATGACCATCCATGGGCCACGGACCCACCTCCTTCGGGGAGAGCTTCAATAGGCACTGCCTGTTCTTGCCTCTCTAACTCATTTTCTTCTTGGTTCTATACAGCCCACTTCCTTTTCTGATTAAAACATCATTTGTCTGGCTGTGTTATTGTCCTTAAATAAGTTTTTTAATTGCCACTAAGTCTTTCAGTATAGAGTTGGGTTTCGGTAGGAGATTTTGCATGTGTCTACTTACATATTGATTCTGTCATTCACTTCTCCAGGGTCAATTTCACTTCCAGAGAGTCCTGAGCAAGTAGGTAAGTGTACCTTACTGCCCTCTCTACCCCATGGCTCACCTGCAAACTTCTGCCTTAAGCTGTGGTATGTGGAATGCGACATCCAACCCCAGGGATGACATTCCCACCAACATATACATGTCTCGTAGTGTCCCCAGGGAGCTGGGAGAAGCCTCAAGGGGCTCTTCTGCTCAAAGGTACCACTGAACATGTGTGTGAGCACACTAAAAGCCACCAGTCCCATGTGGCCATTCTGGATGTGCCAGACTTCTTTACTAGGTCCTGTATTCTGTCATTTAGCATCAACAGGTGGTAGCAGTATGGATTACAATTCCTCTGGGACATAGCATTTTGCTCTGTGAGAGTCTGGCTGGGATTATTTTTCTACTCTGTTTCACATGGCCAGAGAACATGTGTCCTCTCCTGTAATTGCCACTCATTTAGCCCTTAGACCACTTGCCTTCCACAGTGGAGTCTTACAGCTGTGACATGGGGACACTGGACCCTCTGATGTATCAGAGTTACCCTGTTGTAAAGAGAAGAGCAAAGGAGGTGTGTTTATCCCATGGCAAAAGAATCCCCTTCCCCTTGGCAATAGGGTCTCTGAGGAAAATGGACAATCTGAGCGAGACAGGAGTTTTTCCTAGAACTTCATAGATACCTTGTAACCCGCTCATCCACCCTGTCATCCATCTCATTGTCCTCATCAGTCCCTTGCCCAGCAGGCTGCTCAGCAGGGCAGCCACTAGGTCTCCTGATGGCTTATTTCTTGCCTGCTCACATGTAAGGGAGGATGAGGGGCACAGAGGGGCAGGAAGAGGTGACCACAGTCAACGAGACTGCTGATAAGCTACTCTGCCCATGACAGTGTTGATGGAAAAAGTGTCCCCAGGCCTGGACAGATGGACGCTGTTAAGATACCCTTTCACCGTATCATTCAATTAGTCTGGCGCTGTGCTGTCCAGTACTTTTATGATAGCTACTCGCCACATGTGGCTATTAAATTGTTCAATTAAATAAAACTGTAAGTTTGATTCCATAGTCATACTAGTCACATTTCAGGTGATCAGTAGTCACCCATGGCTAGTGGCCACCATGTTGGCTACTGTGATACAGAACATTCCATCACCGTAGGTGGTTCTATCGTATAGCAATGCTCTAGGCACTGAGCATCAGATCTACAGCGAATCTACCTCAGGGTTCCTTTAACACAACGTTTTTAGGAGCACTGCATGTGTACAGTGCTGGCCATGGAGCTTCAGGTCACCTGATTTCTGACACTTGGGGCCTGTTTGTCTCTGAAGGCACTATCTCTATGACACACACAGCCCCCTGATGGGAGACTCAGCCTCAGAAGCTAAAAAGAGTGTGAGAAGGAAACCTTCAGATGGCGAAGCAGGGTCCCAGACCCCCAAGTCTCTCAAGAATTCCTGATACTGTCACCCTCACCCAAACACAGGCCTTGCCTTCCACATATCTGGACTCGATTTCTAGATTTAGTCACCTGGAAGTTCTTCAGAAGATGTCACAGTCATCAAAGTAAGTGAGTGTACCTTTTTCAGAGTGAAGATTTTGTTTATTCAATAGGCAGTTATTGAATGCCTACTGTGTACAGGCAGAACCCAGACTCTCCAGCACCTGACACAAGGCATGGCACATAGTAGGCATTCAGTACGAGTGGCTAACCAATGAGTGCATCAGCTATGCGCTCTAAAAAAGTCCACTGAGCCTGCAGTCTGCTCTTCCTCTTTGCTCCCCATGAATTTTATGGGGGTGCGAGGCCCAGCTGCTCAGACTGGCGACTGGGAGAGAGTTTGGATTCATCCTGTTCTAGGTGTGGTGGGATTTTCAGGGCCACCGAGGCTGGTTTCTTTGTTCCATATTTAAATGTATTAGGGTTCTCCAGAGAAATAGGGCCAATAGGTGTGTGTGTGTGTGTGTGCGTTCACATGTGTATATAGAGAGATATTGATTGACTGAGTCTTAGGAATTGGCTTAGGCCATTGTGGAGGCTGTAGAGATCCAGGAAGAGTTGGTGCTGCAGTTCAAGGGCACAATTTTCTGACAAAATTCTTCCTCTTTTTCAGGGGAGGTCAAACCTTTTCTTGTCAGGCCTTCAACTAGTTAGATCAGGTTCACCCACATTGTGGAGTTTTATCTGCTTTATTCAAAGACTACTGATTTAAATGTTAATTTATCTAAAAAAATACCTTCTAGAAACATCTAGGATAATGTCTGACCTAATATCCAGGTGCCGTGGCCGGGCCTGGTTGACCCATAAGAGGAACCATCACCGTCGTCTTGTCTTCTTCATTTGCTGGAGTTGCAGACCCCGCCGCAGTGAGCGTGGGTGCACCTCCTTATGTGGTTCCTCAGCCGGGCCCGCCCTGCTGCCTCTTCCATCTCACAAGGAGGCAGAGGACCTGAGCACACAGGAAGGCACCTCCGGCAGATGAGTTTCTCCCTGTGACTTCCTTCTGCTCGGGAATGGTTTTGCCTCTCATCAGGTGCTTCCCCGCCTGTGTCTCAGGTTACTCCCTCCCCCCAGCCCTCCTTGGCTGTGTAGTCCTGAGTAAGGGTGCCTTCCTTCCAGCCTCCATCACCATTTTCTCCTTCCCCCTGCAGCTGGAAGGAAGCTCATGACGGAGTGGAAATATCACAAGTTTAGAGTCAGCCAGGTTTGGATTGCAGCCTCAGCTCCATCGCCAGCTAGCTCTAACCTCACTGAACCTCAGTCTTCTCATCTGTGAAACGGGATACTAGTTGTCTCATGGTGCCCTTTGTGGCATGTTTGATTCGGCTTTGGAATTTAATTTCTTCTTGACTCTTTGCCCTTGTTATGTTTAAGGACAGGTATTAAGTTCCATTTTCTATTGTGTAAATCAAGCTTGTCCAACTTGTGGCTGGCAGGTCACACGCAGCCAGGACAGCTTTGAATATGGCCCAACACATTTTCATAAACTTTCCTAAAACATTATGAGATTTGTTTTTTGCAATTTTTTTAAAGCTCATCAGCTCTCATTAGTGTCAGTGTATTGTATGTGTTGTCCAAGACAATTTTTCTTCCAGTTGTGGCCCAGAGAAACCAAAAGGTCAGACACCCCGAATAGAAATAGTCCTTATAATATAATAGATGCCCATGAAATATCTCTTGATTAAATACATGTTGAATGAATGAATTGAAAGAGGTGATACAGGCAGGGGTATTATTACTATGAGGCCAATATCATAAGTCTTCACTATTGTTCAATGGGTTCTGCAACTTTAAGCAAAATGATGTATAATGAAACTCATTTTACCACAGGCTAATTGATCACAAAGTGACACTGGATGAAATGATGTGATTTGAGAATGTATTATACTTTAAGTCTCTTCCCCACGACTGCCGGGCTTGCTTTTGAGGTCTTCTTCCCCGTCCTATCTCACCAGAGATGACTGAGACATCAGGGCATCAGCGGCTGTTCACTCTTTTCCTTTTCTCTGCCTAGCTTTCTGGTTCTTCTACTCTTCTTACATGCTAGGTGACCGCCTCTCTAGAAGTGTTTTATACTACAACAAGAAGTTCGCTTTCATGATTACAGTGTCCAATTTGTAGTCACAGTAGGGCAGACAGCAGTAAGCATTCTGTCCCATGATCTACATTAATACCTTAAACATGTCTATGGGCCCACAGTTCGGTGCTTCTTTGATTCCAAAGACCTGATGAGATTTCATTAATCACAGCAAAGTTCCAGGATCACCGCTTTAAATCAGTGTTGTATTTAACAGGCAATGAGCACTTTTGAGCATGGTTGTAACTTTTTTCCAGTAAACTGATGCAGTTTAGTGCTTATGGAATTTAGCTGTCTGGCAGATCAGCAGTGGGACATAATTTTAATTACACCTGTCACCCTCGGCCGCACTTGCTCCTTCTGTGCTGACCTTATCAGGGAAGCCGTTTCGGTACTGCTGGATTTTGCTGCTCAAAAGCCAACGTTTGCTTTCTTGTCATTCAGGGAACTGACTGGCACTTGAATTTCAGAGAAAAGCTACCTTATTAATATAAAGTGGCTTAATAGGAAGTACAAGCTGTTAGGTTGCATGTCTAAGGAAATCTTCTGCAGGCTTCCTGAAATAGTGAAGGATGCAATTGTTTAAGTCGGCAAGGTACACTATTGACATGTGCTAATTAGATCCAATTCCATCACATCACCTGCTGTGGCTGTGTGAATTTTACTACCTTTATTTGCATTGTGCTATGGAAGCATTTCCTGCTAATGACACTCTGTATTTGGGGGGAGCAGTCTTCCAGAAGTGCCCAGTCAGGCCTGCTGTCCTTCGTGTCTGTAAGAGCAGAAGGGGTGAAGGCATGGGATGAACATCGGATGACAAGGAGTGGATGTTTTCTCCCCTGGGTTATAATGAGGGCCTTGAAGTGCTTGGGCACTGCACTGCAGATGAAAGAACGCCTTCCTCATCACGCCTCCTTGCCGTCCGTGGCACAAGCTCTCTCATTTTCTACACTGTTCTCCACGCATTACCTGCTAGATGCGTCACACTCTTGATGTCAGTCATTTCGAGGCACAAGTTGTCTCTTGCAGACATTGAAAGTGCAGCAGCTGTGAGCGTATCACATCCTGCCCTCAGATCTGTCCCTCGTGGCTCTGAGCAGTGGCCGTTGGAGCTTCTTTTCAAGATGGCCCTGCAGAGGCACAGGGTCCTCCCGCCTGGTCCCAGTTCCCACTCACTCTCTGGTGGTGGCTGGCTGGGAGGTTTCGCTGAGTACCACTTTCTATGTTACCAAAATAGGCCACTTCCCTCCAATGAGGTGACCAAACGCTCTCAATGCTTGTGGAGAATTCATTATTTGCCAGTCCAGGTTCTAAGCACTATATGTTAATTCATTTAATTTTATTCTCATAATACCCATGTGTGGTAGAAGTCTCATTCATTTCATTGTTCAGACGAAGACATTGAGACACAGAGCATGCCAGTTGTCCAAGTTCACAAAGCTAGTGAGAGGCTGCGCTGGGATTCGACCCCAAGCAGCCAGGCTCAGAGCCTGTGCTCTTAACACCACATTGGGCTGCCTCTGTTATTTGCTGGGTTTTGCTGTGTGGGAACCGTGACCAGTTTTAAGGAATGGGAGAGAGAGAAAAAAAACTCGGAGATGAAAGCTGAATCAAAGGGTTCCTCATCACATGAGTGTTGCATACACTGTCAATGGGTCCCAGGCAGTAAGCAGTGGCGAATTCTACTGCCCAGGGCTCGTAGGAGGTCTGAAGAGAGTGGGAGCCAGCCAAGTGCCAGCTCTGATATCCACAGAAACATCAGTAGCATTAGCTAGCCTTTATTGTTTCCTGTGTACAGCATACAGTGTGGTCATGCAAGTCCCTTGCCTGAAAAACTCTGTGCGGTATAAGGTGATGTGAACCCTCCGTTTTGCATTTAGGGAAACTGAGGCTCGCAGCCTGTTAGTGGCAAAGCTGCATTTTGTACTCTTGGTTTCTGGCATCTGTTTAACATTCTGTATCTTTCCCCCACTCCCTTTAAGGAAGCGTTGTATCATAGTGTGTTCCAGTCACCTATGGCTACATAAAGTGACAACAGATCACATATGATCTGCCACGGTTTCTGGGGTTCACTGGGCTCAGCTGGGGGGTTTGCACTTGGGATCTTCCATGTGGTTGCAGTCTCTCACCTTCCATATTCTATTGGTCGACACAAAGCTCTGATAGCAAGGAGAGAGAATAGAGACTCCACCTCCACAGGTGATTGGGTCAAGGTCATATTATTAGGGAGAATGCGTTTTGGCCATTTGGGGGAAACACACTATTTTTCTAAGACTTTTTTTTCCTTTTAGAGCTAAAACTTCTGTATCAAGCAAACATTTCAATCAGCATAAGTATTTCTCTATAGCCTTAGCCATCAGTATCCGCTGTTTCCTCAGTGAGACATTTTGGGTGTCAAAACAAAAATGTATGCATCTCAAGCAGTACGATTCAACTGAAAATATCTTCTTCTTTGACCCGAATAAAGCATAAGTAATTTACCCCAATTCCAGGGATGGTAAATATAACCAGAATAATTTATAGTATTACCACATTCCATTTTGGTATTTTCTAATTCACAGAGGAATGTTCCCTCATGATTACCATATTGTCATAAAGTTAGGGCCAGACCTACCTTAATGAACAAACATTTTTGAATTAGCATACTCATTATTTTTAATTTTTTAGAGTTATTTTAATTTATATAAAATAGATAATCATTTAAGCATGTAACAGGAATTAACAGTTAACAGTAAAAAGAGCATCACCATTAACTTTGTTTTAAGACTTTTTAAATTGTTTTTCTGACAGAGACAGAGAGACAGAGACGGAGACAGAGAGAAGGGGGATGACCCAGAGCAGCCTCCATAGTTATACGTCATCAGTTTTTGATATAGTTTCATTCCACAGGTGGATGTGGGGCTGCACAGGGCAGGAGTCAGGCTGGGGGCCACCCACAAGGGCCCCTGCAAGAATTAAACTGGGGGCACACCCCAGTTCAGCATATGGGTCTGCACAGGCCGGGGCTGGGATTCAATCTTCCAACCCCAGGGCAGTAAAGCAGGCGCTCAACCCGCCGAGCCATCCCAGCTCCCCCACCATTAACTTTGATGTCACCCATGTCACCCCCTTTCCTCCCCACTTTGTGGTAACCATTTTCCTGACTTCTGTGTTTTTTTGTGACATTAATTTTCTTTATAGTTTGGACATATTTGAATCCTTCAGTAATATTTTGTTTAGCTTTGCTTGCTTTAGAACAAGTTTGTCTAACCTGTGGCCTGCATGGCCCAACACAAATTCGTAAACTTTCTTAAAACATTATGAGATTTGTGTGTGTGTGTGTGTGTGTGTGTTTAGCTCATCAGCTATTGTTAGTGTTAGTGTATTTTATGTGTGGGCCAAGACAGTTCTTCCAGTGTGGCCCAGGGAAGCCAAAAGGTTGGACACCCCTGATTTAGAACATCTTTGTAGTTAGAGTAACACTGTGTTCTTTTCACTCAATGCGGTTTTCTCGACATGGGTCTGAGCTACTGCGTGTAGCTGGGTTTCAGTCACATTCACTCTTGTGTGGTATTCAGCACTGTAAGCAGTAACATATTTTACTGTGTGATGGACATCTCTTTTCTCCCATTTTTTAAAACCATGAACAATGCTGATACAAACTTTCTTATACATGTCTCCAGGTATACATGTGCAAATGTTTTCCCAGGGTGTATACCTAGGAATGAAATTGCTGAGGAATAACAAGTGCTTGCCTTCAGCTTTATTCGGAATGCCAAAATGTGTTCCGCAGTGATTGTTACATTTACACTGTGCCATCAGTATATGAAAGTTCTGCTTATTTCACTTCACTGCCAAGACTTCTTTTCTGTGGTTTTTTAACTTTTGCCAACCCCATGTGTATTAAATAGTGTCTTGCTGTGGTTTTCTTTGACATGTATGAATACATCTTTTCATAATATTTATTGGTCATTCTAGTTTTCTTATTCATTAAATTCCTGTTCAGGTTTTTTCTCGATATTTGTGTTGAGGTGTCTTTTTCTTATTTATTTATGTATGTATTTCTTTATTAAGGATTTATTTCATTGTGTGAGAGAAGGTGAGAGAAGGGAGAAGAGCCCAGAGCAGACAGCATAGTTGTACATCATTAGTTGTGACATAGTTTTATTCCACACAGGTGGATGTGGGGTCATGTGGGGCAGGAACTGAACTAGGGGCCTCCTGCATAGGAGGTAAGATCTTCGCTGCCATCCCAGCAGTTACCAGTTGCGCTGCAGTTTAGCATATGGGTTTACACAGGCCAGGGCTGGAATTCAGTCCCTGGACCTTGCAGTTGCAAAGCAAATGCCCAACCTGTTAAGCTATCCCACATCTCCTTTTTCTTATTTTTCTTCTGTTATGGATGCTAACCTTTGACCTGTCAAGTGCTCCAGACATCCTGTCCCTGTCTGTGGGCTGTGGCTTTCTACTCTGTCCAGGCTGTCTTTTATTATAGAGACACTGTTAATTTAACACTACCCACTTTTTCACACTTTTCCTATTGTTTGTAACTTAGGGTCTTACTTCAAAGACCCTTCCCTACCTTGAAGTTTTTAGTATATTCAGTTACAATTTCTTATGAATGGTTTAACTATTTTCTTTGATATTTAAGTGTACAGTACACCTGGATTGACTTTCGTATTAAGTGTGTACCTGTTAGTGAAGACTGCTTTCCTGATGATGTGAAACAAACCTCTTATCATTGGGCTCTGACTCCCTTTATCTTTAGTTGTTTTCATACTTAGATTTTGATAATTAAGAATTCTGATGTTAAAGTTCCAATATTTCCCATATGATAGCTACATCAGCTCTGTTCATGTATGAGCCAGGTATATCTTTTAAAAATTCTTTTGGGGGAGGCCGGAATGGCTCAGTGGGTTGAGCGCTCACTTGGCAGCGCCAGGGACTGGGGATCGAGTCCCGGCCCCGGCCCGTGCGGACCCATGTGCTGAATTGGGAGCTCCCCCAGTTCAGTTCTATCCCTGTCTCTGTATCTGTCTCTCTCTCTCTCTGTCAAAAACAATAAAAATGAAAAAAAAAAAAACAACAAAAAAACTCTTTTGGAGTTCAACCTTTCTTTATCTTTTAAGTCTCAGTTGTCTGTTAACAGCAAAGAGCTTGTGTTAGTTTTTCATTCTGCAGTATAATCTATCTTATCTAAAGCATTCTATCCACATATATTTATGGTAACTCCTCTCTATTCATATAAGACTATATTATAGGAGGCTGTTGTCTGTGTGTGGCAAGGTGATAGAGATTTTGTTCTTCTCACAATGTGTTTGTTTTCCTGTTATTCTAAGAACAGCCTGGACAAGAAGCAATTAGTGAAGATACAGAAAATATTGAGTCACAATGATGTTTTCACAGCATTGTTTATGACAGACAAAAAGAAACTGAAGAATCTTCATGTCCAATAGGAGGGGTTTGTGATACAAATACATTCATATTTTTATACATATTATACAATCATAAGTAACCATGTTTTTAAAGCTAATACAATGGCATAGGATCATATTCACAGGCAATGCTAAGTGAAAAAAACAACAACATAACAAACTACATGTACAATATGGTACACATATATAAAACACCCTAAAAAAATGAAGATATAGCAAAAAAATTAAATTGGTTTTGTTTTTCAAGTATTGAAGGGGTAGGCAAGTTGGATTTTCGTTTTTGTACTTTTCAATATTTTGTAAGTTGTCCGCAACACAAGGATAGCATTTATAATTATAGCCAGTTATTTATTTATTTTTTAAAAATAACTCATAATCAAAATGATTTTCAGGAAGATTAGATCATTTATGCTCACATTCCACCTCAGCAGTGTATGAGTAGAAGTTATATATTTAATGTTTGTCGATTTTATAGGGTACTGTGGTGTTTCATTATTATTTTCATTTACATTTTTTTTATTAGTATTGAAGTTGAATGCTTTCTTGTGGTTGTGTTTATTGGCCATTTGTATTTTTTTCTTTCACTCGAGCATTTGTTCATACCCTTTGTCAATTTTTCAATTACAGTCTTAATGGTTTCCTATTGATTTGAAATAACTCTTTAAATATTAAGAATATCAACCCTGCCTTTTTTTCAAAGTGTTGTCCAACTATTCTTTTAAATATCATTTATAGTAACTTGGTTGTCTGTAGTATTTCATTTTTTAAATGATTCAAATATTGGAATCTATGTAAATTTTACTAACCAATATCACCCCAATGAAGTTAATTAAAAAAATAGACTTAAGAGATATAAAAAGCAAATTAACACATGCACACACACAAAGAAAACAAAATTGTAAATAGGGTAAAATATAAATTCAAAAACATTTGAGAGAGGGGATGCAGGGATAGCTCAACAGGTTGAGTGCTTGCCTTGCAACCATGAGATCCAGGGATCGAATCCCGGCCCCGGCCCATGCAGACCCATATGCTGAACTATGGCACAAATGGTAACCACCAGGATGATGGCAAAGGTACTTGCCTCCCATGCGGGAGGCCCCCAGTTCAGTTTCCACACCGCGTGGCCTCACATCATCTTGTATGGAATGAAACTGTCACAACTAATGATGTACAACCATATTGACTGCTCTTGGCCCTCCTCCCTTCTCTCTCTCTCTCTCACCCTCTCGCCTTCTCTCAAAACAACAACATAAATCTTTTAAAAAAGCATTCAAGAGAAAAAGTAAAATATACGTCTAAGAGAAGTTGCAAAAAAACATATGGACAGGAAGCAGAGTGTTTCTTTATAGAGGTTTTAACTGACAGAGGGATGGGATGATTGATCTCATCAGTCACTGCTCTGGACATACAGGTCTATACATGATCTCCATACATGATCTCCATATATTTACTAGGCCATCATTACCCCTTTCTAAGGGTTGTGATTATTCACCATCACTATAAGGCAGGGATTCCCAACCCTGTGCCCGCGGGCGCCATGGCACCCACAGCCTGATTTGTGTGCGCCCGCCATTATTTGGCTGCATCAGAAGTTTTTCATAAACACTAAGTAAAACTATAATTTATTTTTATACATTTGTTAGAATTTTAAAATATTGTTTGAGTATCTACACAGGTTTATTATATTCGTTGGTATGTTTGCGATAGCGTATGTATAAGTGTTTCCCTAGCTTTCGCCTTTGTACATGTCGCGTCTTGTTTAGCCGCTGCGCTCTTTAAACTCTCCTCCACCCAACCGGGAGGCGCGACGTTGCTGTTTTGGTTGCGGTTGCTGGACTGATCGGGTCGTGACGGTTAGCTAGGATCACAGTGTTTGGATATATTCAATTTTAAATGAACTAAAAGCGAGGTAGGTAATCTATTATTATGGTGGCAATTTGATACGATATTGTAGTTCTATAACTATTTTTATTTTTATTTTTTTAGTCCTAAAATGAGTGGACCAAATAAGAGAAAACGAACCTATAATTTTAACACAGACTGGGAGGAATCATATTGTTTCATTCATTTAAAAGGTAAATGCATTTGCCTGTTGTGTGGCAGTAGTATTGCAGTGCCGAAAAGACATCATGTTGAACGTCACTTTCAGACAAGTTATACAACTTTTGATATGAATTATCCACTTAAATCTGAAGTAAGAATGAAAAAAAATAAATCAACTAAAATTAAGTTTAACTACTCAACAGACTGTTTTCACTAGACATGTGGAAAAATCTAAAAAGGCAACCATTGCTTCTTTCAAAATTTCTCACATGCTCGCAAAGAAGAAAAAACCTTTCCAGGATGGTGAATTGTTAAAAGCATTTCTGACTGCTGCCAATTGTTTGTTTGAGGAATGTTCTAACAAGCGTGAGATTATGTCGGCGATACAAGGCCTACAGTCAAATAACACAGTCACAAGAAGAATACACGCAATTTCAAAAGACTTGCAAACTCAGTTAAAGACTGACTTGGAAATATGTGACTGCTTCTCTCTGCAATTGGATGAGTCAACAGATATATCAGACACCGCACAGTTGGCAGTTATGGTGAGAATGGTATTTAGTAACTTCACAGTAAAAGAGGAGCGGTTGCAAATATTACCAATGAAAGGACAGACGAGAGGTGAGGATATTTATAAAACTTTCAGAACATACGCCAGGTCGATAAACATGCCTTTGCATAAGTTGTCTGCGATAACTACCAATGGGGCACCAGCAATGGTTGGTGAAAACAAAGGATTTCTTGCCCTTTGCAGGAAAGATGAATCATTTTCAAACTTTATGTCCTACCACTGTATTTTCCATCAGGAAGCTTTGTGCTGTCAAATACTGCCCTTTGAACATGTTATGAAAATAGTCACAAAGATAATCAACTCTATTCGAGCAGCTCCATTGCAACACCGACTTTTCAAGGCCCTGTTAGAAGATACTGAAGATAAAGAACACGATCTCATCCTGCATACTGAAGTACGTTGGCTCAGTAAAGGTAAAGTTCTTACAAGATTTGTGAACTTAATTG
>PVKE010030668.1:0-19485 GCA_004027555.1 Craseonycteris thonglongyai
AACTGTGGGAACTCCCCAGTTCAGCACGTGGGTCCTGCCTGGGCCGGAGCCGGGATTCGATCCTCGGTCCTCATGGCCTCAAAGCGAGCGCTCAACCCGCTGAGCCGTCCCGGCTTTCCCCCTTAGCACATTTTTGGCAGAGATAAATGGCAAAAACAGACATACAAAAATTAAAATCAGAAATGTGGTTTAAATAGCATCTTTTAGGGAACAACCCTGAAATGAGTTTACTGCTTATTAATCTCCTATATCTCAGAGATTTCTAAAACCACAGCTCAGGAAATAACAATAGCAAAGAGAATTTTGAATGGTAAGGTCACGGACCCACTTAGGCAAAGCTTTTAAATATTCGTTTTAATCGGTAACAACTATTGACTCTGTGTGCCAGGAACTAAAATAAACCCTGAAGATTAAAAAATAATTCTTAGGAGACTGATACAAACAAATCATTATATGAATTCAATCAGGTAAGTATAATGATGGGTATACTATTCATTTCACTCAATATTTAAGAATGAACAAGCAAAGTACCACAATGCCTAATATAAATCAGGCAATCAATAGTTAACTCCTCTATTAGATCAAAAAGGTTTTGCAATTGTTTCCAGACTGCTGTGATGCTTTCCCTTGGCTATCCCTGGGAAGAATCATAGTCCCACACATGTTCATCACAGCACTATTTACAATAAAATACTGAAAACTATCTAAGCTTTCAACAAGAAGAGAATACTGAAGGAAACTATGGTCTATTTACCTGATGGAAGTAGTATGCAGCTATTAATAGTGATATAAATAAGAGACCTATGATGCCTCATACATACAGTAAAATGTGATGATGGTAAAATAGCAGTAAAGAACAAATCTAAGTACTATAATTACAATGATGCCGTAAAAATGTATGTGTAAGACAAATATTTTAAAATTACAGGTCCTATTTTCTACTTGTATAGTTTGTAGACTTTTTACATTATTTAAAAATTTTAAATCATGTATTAAAAAATCAATGCAAATACTTTTAAGTGCTGTGATTACTTTAAGCATAATCATTTAGGTTTTATATAACTTATAATAGTCTTTTGAATTTTAAGAACCAAGGTATATTCAAACTTCTGTATCACATATCAACAATTACATTAACTGTTTATCAAAAGACATGTATACTCATATTTACAGCTATGTACTTCCTTACATCAAAAACGAAACTACCCAAAAGTGCATCAGGAGAACAATGGATGAATTATAGTAAAATAATACAACAGAGTACTATGAAGCAGTAAAAATGAACAAACTATAACTTAACCCATCAACAATTGGAAATTTTTGTCTGTGCAAGGGCAACACAGTAATATTTTAGGTTTTGTAGACCACAAAGTTTCTGTCAACTATTCAACTCTGCCACTGTGGTGCAAAACAGCCATACACAATACATACACATGAGTGCAGCTGTGTTCAGATAAAACTTTATATATGACAGGCAGTGGGCCTGATTTGAACCATGGGCAATAATTTGCCAAACCCTGTGCTAAACCAGGAACCAGACACTAAAGATTACAATATACACTATATAATTCCATTTACATGGTGATATGAAAAAGGCAAACATATACAAACACACAAAATCAATGATTGCCAGGGCATGAGAATAAGGAGAAGATATAATTAGAAAGGAGTACAAGGCAACTTTTTTGAATGATGGAAATATTGTCTATCTCGATTGTGGTGGTGGTTACATGACTGCATATGTTTGTAAAAATTTATATACCTGTATAACTAAAAAGGGTGAATTTTTATGGATGCAAATTAAGCTTTAATAATACTGCCTTAAGAAGGAAAGGAGAGGGAGGGAAGGAGGAACCCCCTTTTTTTGGTCTCCCAATTCAAAATAACCAGAAGAAAAAAATATTTTTGAGATAATAAAAAAACAAGGCATTTCAATGTTGACAGATATTTGGTGATGTTTTAAAAATTACTGTTTGTAATTTTTAAATGTGATAATGATATGGTTATTGTTTTAAAAGAAAAAATAATATACATACTTAAGTTGTTACAGATGATATTATCTTATATCTGGAATTTATTTTAAAATAGTATAGTTGAGCTGGAGATAGAAATGTACTGATAATTGCTGAAACTGGGTGGTGGGTAAACAGGGATTCATTATATTATTCTTGCTACTTTTATATGTGCTTGAATGTCTCTACAATAGTCAAGTTAGGGAGGGTAAGAATGAAAAAAAGTGAGGAAGAAACAAAAACCATAAAATAGAGATTACGTGGTTAACATCTACTGAGGTCAGGGAGGTGAAAAAATGAGATAAGCCGGAGTGATAAAGTCTGAAGCCAAAAGCATTCACATCAAACCTTTGGGAAAATGTGAGTTCCAAACACACACACTGGTATCCTACCTCTTTAAGACCTTAAAACTATAAAGATACAGTTATATATACTCACACATATCTTTACAAGCAATGCACACACAATGTGAAAAGTTAAATGCAAAATGAGCTATTTTCTAAAATTCAGAAAGCAGTAAGGTATATAATAATCATAGCCAAAATATAACAACAACAATAAAATACTATATTATCTGGTTCCAGGATAGTCGCTAGCATTACAACCAAATCTGCTTCTAATTTCACAATTTGTCTTTAGTTGTTAAGACTCATATACACAATTTAAATGAGAAAACAGCAGCAAGAAAATGACAGCTGATTTTTAGTAATATTATAGCAGAAAATGTAGCTGACCATATCAGGAAAATAATCCATTTTAGCTAGGCAGACTGCTAAAAAAGTATACCTAAAATTAACATCGGAAATAGTTTTAGAAGAATACTTTCTGAACTTTCTTAATCTTATAATAGTTTCACTGAAGATAATATCTAAGAATAAAATCAGAAATTAACTATACCCATGGTTTTCTTCATAATATTGTAGAATACACCACCCTGCTGGAACATGTGAGGAAGCCCCTTTGCATAAGACCACACATCTTCTCCTGTAAAATAAAAACAGATTCAGTATTAGCAACAAATAAGAGTTCAATCCAGGGATGCTTTAACGTGGATTATCTTCTAATAGAGATTGGAAGGCAGATCCCCTACACGAGTGATGCAGCCTGATATAATACAGATAGACGATAACAAGTGATGGGGCTATGGCATACTAGAAAATGCGTGGCACATATAAAGGTGGCAGCCACTGCCAAATGCTGTCATGGAAAAGGATAGGCCCAATGTTTCAAGACTATGTGAGAAACCAGAAATCTGGGGTTTTAAAGTGAATTGTCCCAATTTTTAAATGTAGGCACTAATTTAGAACTGTTTATAAAACTACATGCATCAATACTGGATATATTAAACAAAATAGATCTGAAAACTCAATAGAGCTCAAAGGAAACTAATTTGCAATCTTGGACTAAAAAAACAGAAAAAGTTATATAAAGATAATTTATTTTAAAGTATAAAATTGTATTTTCTAATTTATGTTAATACCAAATAAAAACAGATGGAAGGGCTAGAAAGAAAAGTAAAAAGGTAAGCTGAATATAAGTAATTATGTTGTATTTTGTTGTTCCAAAGTGTTCTTTTTAAAGTAGAAATTTTGGAGGAAAATAAGTTGTTGAAGATTTAGAATAACCTTTAGAAGTCACAAAATACCCACAAGCCAACCACCATTTCACACAAACATTTGTTCAAGAACATCTTTTGACATTGCCTATTTCAATAAGAAGTTTCAAGTAAAAAGTTAAGAATGATAACCAATGTTCAAGAAGTTAAAGAACAGAAGAAACATATAAAAGTTACTTTTAAATTGTGGAATGTGGTTGTTTGGTTTCTTTATACTTGCATTATTTTCTAATCTGATAATGTGCAGTGCTATTTTTATAATTAGGACTTTAGTTAATTTTAACAAAGAAAGGTTAGCTTCTATCTTTTCTACTAGAAAGTTATTACTATTGGATCTGGGCTTTGAATGGAAGTTACTGATGATGTGAATTAATCAATCCATACCTAAAACCTCAGAGAGCTCCAGACCCTTTCCACATTTATAAACAGGAATGTAAATTTTCATGGCAGTTCACTTAAGTTGCTCACTTATCAGTTTAAAGTATGTAAATTTTAAAAGCCTTGGCACTTAAGTTTTACTTAACTACATTTACTTAGACATAAACACTTAATTCACTAATGATAAAGTACTATTAGAATAAGTCTACATTTACTTAATGGATTTATTGTTAAACTTCATTTGGAAAAATTATGTGGTGATAACCTTCCATTTAGTTATTATCAGTGTTATCTTTCTTTTATTGTTAAATTGTTCAGTTACATCAATGTTATCTTAAATGTACTTAGTATTTTATAAAGTATTCTAAGATACCACTTGCTTAGAAAGTATACTTAAAAATTATATGGTAGCAATTAATTTTTTCAGTAAAAATCTGAACAGGTACCAAAATAGTGAACTCCTCAGAATTGATGACCTAAATACTAGTAAAAAAAAAATGACATGTCTTAGTACTTTACATACCTATTTCTTACTTAATCAGGCAGAACTCTAAGAAATAAGAACTCATATACTGGTGTGTTTCTCAATCTTGTTTTCATTAACTCCCCTGTAAGGATCCTTTTCAGATATTATGTGCCTAATCCATCTCTACCATGACATTTATGTACTATATGTATATCTGAACTGTATTCATTAAATAGAATAAGATTTTTTTTACCTTCTCCCTCCAAGAACCAGTTTTCACCTCTTTCAGGGCAATATGGCTCCACCTTGAACTCTACTGCTTTAAGGGAGGCTTTAAGGGAGGTAGAAATGCCATCTAAACCTCTATTACCTATCCAGCTTTGAGCAGGCACTTTTTACATTAGTTTCATTTTCTTATCACAACTAAGCCCTAGTTTACAGAAAAGGAAACAAGCCCAGAGAGCTTACGTAATTCTCTCATGATCAAACAGCTAGTAAGTGGCAGAGCCAGAATTTGAATCCTATGTATTCTTTCAAAGTTTTAACATTCCCAATAATATTAAACCTCTATTAGAGGCCAAATTGTGTTACAACAAATTTGACCGAACTATCCATGGTCTTTTCTCATAGAAATCCATAACATCAAAAAATGGCTGGGAGAAAAAATAATTAGGCAAATTATTTTCTCTGGTATTCAAATACTCCCACTGAAGTCATGTCTACTGGTAATAGGGCCAAAAGAAAGGGATTATAGATTAGGAAACAGGGGTTGTGATACAGCAATTCCCCTACCAGTCTCATATGGCTCTCCACTGCATTTCTCTCCAACCCTTGTACAAGCCCTGGTTCAGGCCTGTCTTCTGCCTGAATTATTACCACCACGTCATAACTGGCTTTCCCTCTAATCTTGTTTTCCCCAATTCCCTCCTTCATAAAACCTTCAGAGTTAAATTTTTTAACGGTTCCCCAAAACTATATGGTAAAGTCAAAGCTCCTTTTTTTTTCTTACAGCATGAGAGCCACTCAAAAGTCCTTACCCTCTTTCCTAGCTCACATCACTCATCATACTCTAACTTTTTATAAAGAAATACCACCCTGCTCTGGTTCCCAAAAGGCCACTAACTGCTATAAGTTCTTTAATTTGAAAAGATATGTGTACCCCTATGTTCACTGAAGCACTATTTACAATAGCCAAGATATGAAACAACCTAAGTGTTGGATGAATGGATACAGATGTGGTATACAAGGGCTGTCCAGAAAATATCCAGCTATTGTTATTATAACACACAGCTGGATACTTTCCAGATATATATATATATATATATATATACACACACACACACACAAGGGAATACTACTCAGCCATTTGCAACCACATAGATGGATCTTGAGGATATTATACTAAGTGAAACAAATCAGATGGATAAGGACAAAAACCATTTCTTTCATTCATTCATATAAGGAATATGAAACAAAGAAAACAAAATAAAAGTTATAGACACATAGAATTGTGGTTACCAGAGGGGAAGAGGTAGGAATGGGGTGAATTAAAGGGGGTCTAATATATGGTAACCAAAGTAAATTAAGTCTTTTGGTAATGGGCATGCAATAAAATATGCAGATATCAAATTATAATGTTGTATACCTGAAAAATTATGTCATTAACCAATGTTACCTTAACAAAATTTAAATTAGTTAAAAATTCAATTCAGGTGTCACTTCCTCTAGGATTGCTCAGAGTGGTGGTTAGGTAGGAAACTTTCTTGCTGCTCCAATATATATTATGCCATAGCCTTATCACACTGCAAGTTAATTTAGTTTACTTTTCTGTTCCCGTTCTAGACTAGAAGTTTTCAGTCAGGAAATGGTCAGTGGCTTATCTGACTTCATATTCCCAGGGCCTGGCACAGTACTAGACAGAAGCACTCTTAGCATCTGTTGAATGAAATGTACATGAAAGAATAAAATAAATGAAAGTTTTCCTCTTAACGTCTGAAAGGAGTCCTGAAAAAACTTAACTGAAGCAGCAAAATGGTAACTGTTCTTCAATGTTATGGATAAAATATAACTAATGGTACCATCTGTGCCTCTTCAGGAATTTAGTAAAAACAAAATCACAGCAAAAACCAAGGGAATAACTTTTAGGTACAACATTCCAGTTATAAAATAAGTCATGGAGATATAATGTACAACATGGTGACTACAGTTAATAATACTGTATTGCATATTTGAAAGTTCCTAAGAGGTTAGATTTTTTTGTTAAATTTATTGGGGTGACATTGGTTGATAACAATTACATTGTTTCCAGGTGTTATAACTTTACATTACATCGTCTATAGATTGCATTATGTGCTCACCACTCAGAATCAGCTCTTTCCATCATCATATATTTGATGTCCCCTCCCTACTCCACCCTCCCAGCCACCTCCCCCTCTTACCCTCAGGTAACCACTAAACTATTGACTGTGTCCATGAGTTTTTGCTTCTTTGTTACTTTCAGTTTTATATTCCACCTATAAGTCAGGTCATATGTTTCTTGATTTTTTTCAGTCTGACTTACTTCGCTTAATAAGATGGTTTCAAGGTACATCCATGTTGTCACAAATTACTGTATTTCATCTTTCCTTATTGCTGAGTAGTATCCCATTGTGTAAATGTACCACAACTTCTTTATCCAGTCATCTATCAAAGGATACTTTGGTTGTTTCCATAACTTGGCCACCATGAACAGTGCTGTGATGAACATTGGGGTACATATATCTTTGTGGATTAAGGTTTTCAGGTTTTTTGGGTAGATACCCAGAAGAGGGGTTACTGGGTCATATGGCAATTCCATTCCTAGTTTTTTGAGGAATCTCCATACTGCCTTCCATAGTGGTTGTACCAATTTACATTCCCACCAGCAGTGTATGAGGGTTCCTTTTTCTCCACAGCCTCTCCAGCACTTGCTATTCCTTGTCTTCTTGATTATAGCCATTCTAACAGGTGTGAGGTAGTATCTCATTGTGGTTTTAATTTGCATTTCCCTAATTTCTAGTGACATTGAGCATTTTTTCACATATCTTTTGGCTGTATATCTTCAGGAGAAACGTGTCTTTAGGTCTTCTGCCCATTTTTTAACTGGATTGTTTGGGGGTTTTTTGTTTTTTGTTTTTTTTGCTGTTGAGTTGTATGAGAGCTTGATTTGCAGCCCCAGAGTCCGAGGTTAGATCTTAACAAAGGGTGGGAGAGAACTATTTTTCTACTATCTCATTAGGCTAGGAATGTCTTGGTAAAGCATCTAGCAAATATTAAATTAATTCATATTTTTCTGTTAGTCTCCAATAAATTTTACTTTATAATCCAAAGGTTTCTTCACAATACAAAAAGTACAATACTTATACTGAACATATTGTGTACATGCATAAATATAGAAAAAAGTCTACACCATCACCATAGATAATCTGTGTTCACAACTTGCTTTCCTCAAATCCTTTTTCCTAATAGTCTTCAGTTCTCCTACTTGAACAGTAGATACATATACGGCAGTGGCATTATGAATGGGTTTTCTTTTGGCTTATATGATTTTTTTCTTCCTTTTTAATAAGAATTTTTTAATTTAAAAAAGTATATTAAAATAAAACTTTTTAAAATGTTGTTATATTTTTCTAACTTTTACTACTAATAATACAATCATGGTGCTAAAAGTAAGTTTAAAAAGTCACCATTCCAATTTTCTAACTCTAGATATTTAAAAAGGCTATTTGAAGTTTCTACTGTGCAATTTATGAAGTGAGTAAATTTAAAAATCTAGTACCTGTATCTACATAAAGGTACTTTTATTTCTTTATTGTTAAATTTATTGGGGTGACATTGGTTGGTAAAAATTACATAGGTTCCAGGTGTACAATTCTACATTACATCATCTTTGTACTCACCCCCAAAAATATTTAAAATTAACTGTGACGTATCTATGAACATAAAATCAAATGACAAAAATATAAGTTTACCGGTAAATCAGGATCATGGGACTGTTTCCACTAGAAAGAATTCTAAACATACTCATTAGCTGATAGTATTGTGCCATCTCTCCTTCCTAGAGATCCTCCCATCTAAAAACATATCTACATTATCAAGTCAAAACCACTTCTAAGAAAGGCATGCCTGTTTCTCTCCTTTTAGTCAGTCTCTTAAGAATCCAGGCATTACAGCTTTTAGTGTCATCATCAGCATTTAAAGATACATTTATCATACACACACACACACATATACAGAATTTAATTCTGAGGTGTGCAAATGTTGAAGAAAACTATCTGTTTTACTTTATATATACTTTAATTCTTTGAATTTTTAAATTCAATGGAAAAATATGGAGGAAAATAAAAGGTATAAGGTATCAAAGTAACAAGTACAGAAAGGAATAGAATTAATGTTTAACCTAATCTTCAAAGTATGATAGTATAAAACCATCATTTATAACATATACATTTATCTTAAGATACATCTATGCACATTATTTTTTAATCATTATGACTGTTCCATTAGAAATATGCTAATATACAAATCAATTAAAAGGGCTATCAGATGGCATGTAAGGAATAATAATATGCATTAAGTACTATCTAGATTTGAAACTTTCCTTTATCCAACAATTAAAAAAAATCAAGATTCAATAATGATATTCAGACCAATGTTACCTAAAACATAAGTGTTTGAATTCCATTGTGTAATTCTGGAAAACCCTAAGGCAGTTATAACATCAAGAGGTACTTTGAAATTATAGAATACTGTGCACTTTAAAAAATGTATATTAAAAATTCAACAGTTTGTTTTCAGGAATACAGAAAGTATACAAAAATCTAACAAGTTTCTCAACCCCTGAAACGATGCTAAACTTTGTAGTGAATGATATAAATATCACAAATAGCTTAATTCCATTAAAACAACTCTTAACTGACAAGTTTCTGTCTTTATCTCTTGAAAAAGAAAACTAACTAGAAATTTAGTAGAATATATTAAGAAAAAATAAATTAGCCTAGTATTTATTGTAGATGATGTACCATCTATCATATCTACCACAAAAGAAAATCCACTAAAAACTGGTCTACAAAAAAATTTAATAATATATTTTGTAATACCAGAGTTAGAGTCACTCCAATACTATATATAGATCTAGATATATCTATATATCTAGATCTATATATATAAATAATGAAAATTACAGTCTGCAAAACTTGTTCAATAACCTCCAAGTGGTCTAGATAAAGCAGATCAAAACATATAAAATATTACAGGAAGAACACTGTTATTTCATTTTAAAAGTCACCATAAAATTCAAAGTAACTAGTTCCATGAACGGTTCACACTGAGCAAAAGATTGATACACTTACTTAATGTCTTGTTGATATAAATAAATAATATAAATTCTATTTAATATTCTACTTAAAAACAATGAAAGGAAAAGCTCATGTCCCTATCATCAAGTAGTCACCCTATTTAATGAAGATATACAAACCATATTTATATATAATTTTTATGTATATAGAAAAGAAAGCTTAATTTCTGTTAATGAAAGCTATACAAGTATGGGATGTCCAGGGTTGTAATCCAGCAGTTAAGTTTATGGAGGGCAAGGACAGTGTCTCATTCATCTTTGTACTTCCAGGACAATGTAACTTATAGAAGACATTCATTTTGCTGAAGCAATCTGAATTCATTCATTCATTCAAGAAGCATTTACATGGTACCTAATTAGTGTCAAGCCCTGTACTAGGTGGCAGACAACGTTTTCATCAGTGAATAAAACAGGTTAGTGTCTGCCTTTGTGGCGTTTATAATACAGTGGGGAAGGCAAATGATTAGTAAAACAACAAATAAAACAGTGAAAACTTGCAATAGGTGCTATGAGAGAAATGAAGAGGATACAATGATATAGGGAACCTAAGAGTCTCTCAAACCCTTAGATAAGGTGATCAGGAGAAAGCCTCTCTTAAGAAGGTGGTATTGGGGAAGCCGGAATGGCTCAATGGGTTAAGCGCTCACTTTGAAGCGCTGGGGACACGGGATCGAATCCCGGCCCCGGCCCGTGTGGAACCATATGCTGAACTGGGAGCTCCTCCAGTTCAGTTCTCTCTCTGTCTCTGTATCTCTCTCTCTCTCTCTGTCATAAATAAATAAAAATATATTAAAAAAAAAAAAAAGGTGGTATTTAAGCATGAAAAAATGAGGAGCTAGCTGAATAGCATAAAGCTTAATGAACTGTTTTATAAATTAACATGGCACCTTAGCTCACATTTGGCAATTCACAAAGTAATTTCTGCACTCTGAAACTTGCAATTTTATATGTAAGTTGTCATTTTTCATTTTTCCAGCCTACTCCAAGCTAAACATCAATAGTTTCCCAGTACTCTTTACATGAGCTTGTGTATATATAACTATCCCAAAGTTGATATTTTTACAAACACACCATTTTCTATTAAGAATATCTTCTATATAACTCAAATACAGTTATAAGAAAATTAGAGGTAGAAAACTAGTATTTATGGAGATACTAATACAGGCTAGGCATTGTCTTGGTACTTTAAAGCAGACACTTTCTCAAGTGCTACCATTATAAAATTAGAAACACATTTTATGCTCAAATTTTGTGCCTGAAATGGAAGATTTAAAGAAATTTGTGGTTTGTAAGGGCTGCGACATAAATGTTGGAAGTGAAGAGAGGGAAGGGATCATAACAGGAAGACATTATCTTGGTGACAGCATTGCAGTCCAGTCTATAGTACTCAGGTATTCAGGTCCATAACCTCAAACCAAAATCAAAGTGACTAATTACTAATTATAAACCAGAATTATATTTTGTTTTGAAATATATATCATGCTGACCATCTTTTAGACTGATGATCATAATCTCACCTATGCCAATTTATTAATCTACAATGGAGAACAATCTTTCAAGTGCACATAATCTTTATTTGCACTCTCACCTGTCCATCAATATTTATATCAGGAAGCTAAATAAGTGATCAGAATAGATGCTTGAATGAATATGGAATCAGTAAAGGGATACAGATCTTTCAGTCAGGCCATGGTGAGGCTGATCACATATTCCTGTCCTTCAGTAGAGATTACCTTTCTAGTTACCAGAATTTTCATGAACCTTAGATAATGTATCTTTTCCCTTTGGTACAGCAGTGTATAAACAGTGCCAAATTCTGCTTTTCAACTTCTCCAATGTTCAGTGCTTACCATCCATTCCATTTCTGCTGACAGTCTTTGTTTAGACATGTTAATGTCATCTATTTAATTCAATCAAAAACATTTCAAAGTGCCTACTACCTGCTGGGCACTATACCAGGTGCTGATTATCCAAGGTTAGTTATGATATGAGCCACATCACGATATGAGGAAGAGTTCATCTTCCTCTATTTTTAACCTCGGAAACTACAAGTTAAGTTCCTTCTGCATCTAATTTTATCCATTCTGTACTGATGTTATCTAATTTTCAGAGGTCTAGCAGTATTCTACTGTTGCCTCGTATACCAACTACAAGGGATATATTATAGAGGAAGCAACTAAAGTAGTGGGGAGTTAAGCAGCTTACCTGAAATCACTAAGTTAATAAGTAGTGGAGACAAGATTCAAATTCTAGGTCTTTCTGACTCCAAAGATCACACAATCCTTCCTGTATTGCATGCAATCTCTAAGAAACTAAAAATTCTAGGATAGCAATACATGAAGTGCCTAGTGCATTTCTTGACATATCCCTCAAATTTAATGACTATGTCTGCCAAAATAAAATCAGCAATAGCAAGTTACAAATTTGTACAGGACATTTAGATATCCTATTAACTAATAGGACCCCAAATTTAACAAGCCAGGAATAAGTAATCTTCATTTTGGAAGGCACTGATATTTAGTACTCTTAGAAAATAGAATCAAAACTCAGATAACTTTTCTAGTTGAAAGCTCTAATCTCAGCAAAAAATACAGCCATTCTGCTATGTAATATATTTAAATATTACTTCTGCTTTAAGCCTTATTACGTGAAGCATATTAACACTAATTTTAAAACAGATTATGCAAATAAAAATAATGCAACAAGTGAACCACTGGATCATATCTCAATTCATCTAAAGCTTTAAATTACATACTGTGTTGATAATATATTTTCCTTTAATTTATGCTGAGTTATTAAAAAAAAGAAGTGTTTCTTAAGTAAGACTATTAACATCTACCTCTGTTCATGTTTCTCATGAGTTATGATAGGTTCATTACAATTGACAGCAAAAAGTCACTGAGCAAGGAAAATTAGTTGAATACAAAATCGTAATGTACAAATAAGAAAAATGTAATAAACTGGGAAAGGGAGAACAGAAAAAAGGAAAGACACACTATTTGGTAGGACTGCAGTGAGAATATAAACACCAGAAACTGCAATTCATCAAACAGGAAGTCCTGAAATCACGTGACATGCTGGAAAATAAAATTTTTAAATAAATGAAAAGGGGAATGGTGGGCCAGCTCAATAAAGCTGAGGGGCGCGGGGAATGAAAATGGCTTTACATGGATATATTACAAGCCTATTTAAAAATAAAATGTTATATTTAAATAATCTGAGGACAGTTAAGCGATTGCCACTTTCATTTTCTTATGTTTTCCTAATATTTACCCAATAGAGAACCACACTAGTATCTATCCATTAACTGTCAAAAAGCTAAAGAAAATAATTTCCTAAAAATATGTAATCAAATAACTTTTATGATCAGATTGTTTTCCACAAAAACAGGAACTCAGTATATTAAGAAATACCATGAATTAAATTGATCTTACCCATTAATGTTGCTAAAAGACACAAGGAGTACATTTCTTTGTCAGCTTGCTCCTGAAGTTCCTTAGATGACAGTTTACCAGTAACAGCAATCTCTTCTTGTTTCACAGTGTGTGCGGAGTGTGCTGCAGCAGACTGACCACCTTCTGCTTTACTTTTTAGAATCTCTATTGTAATTCTGTCACCATGCTGTAAAGGAACTGGCTCCTTTTCCATTCCTGCCTGAGGTGGCATTAACTCTTTAGGAGGAAAGCCATATCGAATACACTGTAAATATGGAGGAATGTTGAATTCTCTGGCTATACTTTCCTGCAGTTCAAAAAAGGTTGTTGAAGACTTAAGTGTAACCATGGACTGCCTTCCATCATTAGTTGTTATTCGGATCTTCTTTTCCTTAGAAGTTGTTGGTGAATAGGGAGCCTTGGTAGGGGTAGCAGGTGCAGAGGATGGCCCATCACGAGTAGCACTGGGAGAAATAGTCCTGGGCTGCCCTTTTGGTTCTTGTTTTAACTTCTCTGTTTTCCGTTTTTGCATTGCAGAAGCCTGTTCTGTAATATTCTGCTGAATAGTTCTTTCAGTTTTACTCATGTTTAACTCCTCCTTGTGCAAAGTTTTTGTTTTCTGTCCAGTGAGAATAATTTTAGTTGGGAGCTGAGACTCCGACTCTTGTCCTTGTACATCTCCAACTCTTTGGGCATGAGCACCATCTATATTTACAGGAGTATAATCATCAGGATTCTTTTTGGCAGTCTGATGCAATATAGTGTGGACAACTTTCTGAACTAAGATTTCACTCCCAAATTCACCTGGGAAGTGCTTGGTAACCAGTTTCATTGCAACATCATAAACATTACTATTCAAAGATGAATCACTTTCATACTGGAACCAATATACTGTTTCTCTGACCACTCTGCCACCCCATTCCAAAGTAATAGGAAAAGCTTCTGGTAGATTGTCATATTCCTTACCATCCCAAAAATGTTTGAATCCACAACCACATTTGCCCCCAGTGGACCTAGAATTAGTTCTATCCCCATCCAAATATACAATAGACCCATCTCCTCTGACCCTTCGCACAGATGTGCCATGGCACCAGTTACAAGCTGTTAGGTTACTCAATCCGTAGTCTGGTACCAGAACATCTTTCACTGAATCATATGAGCAAACCAAATTGTTCAAGGGAAAGCTATAATTTTTGTCAGGCCTCAGCTGTCCATGAGTACTTTTTGCCAGGTTATACAGTTTTCCTCCTGGAGCCAACCACTCTGGAGGGACATGAAGTTCAGAAAGGGCACCACAGAGCAAACATTTGTGAAGGCGATTATCCATTACTGCCTTTTTAGCAGCTGCTGTGACTTCTTCAGGCTGAACACCTATCACCCCAGTCCTTCTGTAGAAATACTGATGAACATCAGCAACCAAACTAGGATGGATACCGTGTTTGTCCATAAAGACTTCTTCCATAGCAGCAACAAGCCTAAGTAAGTATTTATCTTGCAGACTTCTGTCTCCTCCAATAACACAACCACCATCCTCCTCAAGTTTGATGTACTTTTTAATAAGGTCCTGAGGCACACCCCATGCTTTAGGAAGCAAATTCATAGGCAGTTTGGGCAAAGCAGCCCCTTTTATACCTACCAAGGGGATATAATGGTTTCTACCAGAGCTACTCCATGCAATACAGATTGGTTTGTTCAAATGACCATCTCTCCCAGTGCACTTCTCTGCAGGGATGAGCCCAGGCAGAAAAGTGGCTGAATAATCACCAGAGCTTCTCATCCCACTGAGAGAATCTAATAGAATAATAGGGCGGTGTAACACATTGGCAAGGCCAAATATGTGGATGTTCCTCAGGCCCAAGGGCACACCCTCAGGGGGCACAAACAGAGGGTCACACTCATTGATAATGTCCTCCCACTCAGCGGCATCAATGAAGTCGTGGAACAGGGCTTGATATTGGGCCAGGTGCTGCTGAAAGTGCTGTTTAAGATTCTCTCTCAAGGCATGCCAGAAGAGCTCCCGGCCTACTAGAGCCCGGGACACAGCATGGACCAGGCAGTGTCCATCTCCGTCCACATGCACTGGAATGAGGCATTCCTGACTTTTATTGGCCCGCTTGATGTCTTCAAGAGTGTCATGCAAATATAGGAGGCTTCCGGAGCGGTCCTTGCCATAGCCCACTGTGTTAACATGCTCTGGTTCGATGAGGAAGGCGCGGTCTCCCAGCAAAGCGCAATCGAACAGTTCGCCCTGGTTCATGTCCCGAAGAAGCTTAGCTCGGCCTGTCTGTTTGTCCATCCCGTAGCGAGCTAATATGGGCGACAACAATTTGCAGTGGTAGTTGGAAAGGCCCATCACCTTCACCAGTTCCGTGTTCTTCTTGGGAGCCCCTGTCACCCCCAGCAGTGCGTTCCGCAGCAGGTTGTGGAGCACTACGTCCGGGTCCGTCACCTCCTCCACCCCCAGCAGCTGTTGCTGCTCATGTCGCTGTCCGCACTCCGTACACTCGATGCTGACAGAACCGGAGGCTGGAAAGAACAGACGCGCCTGGCACTTCGGATCCGGGCAGCTTCCGGAGAGGATCCTCCGGTCTCTCCGCTTCGAGAGGCCTCCCGGAGCCGCCGCCGCCGCCGCCGCCAAGGACGGTGGAGACTGCGGAGCCTGAGGAGGAGGAGGTGGCGGCGGCAGTGGAGGCGGCGGCGGCGGCGGCTGAGACATAGCTCTCGGCTCTCGTGTCTCGCTCCGCGTCCCAAGCGACCCTCAAAGGCGCATACCCCAGACCCCCACCGGCTCGACTCGGTCTAGTCCAGGCCCAGGGCGAATCACTTTCCTTTTCCTACCAGCTCCTCCTCCTCCGAAGCGAAGGCGGAAGCGCCGGACGTTGTTTCTCTTCTTACTTCTCCACAGCCTTAGCCGTTGCCCAGAACGTAACGGCCACCACCCTAACCCGCACTCACACTCACTCACTCTCGCTCTCTCTCCCTCAGACACACGGACATACACGCCCTCACTGACGGTGCGCAGGCGCAGCTTTCGCTCTGCCTTCTGGGAAGTATAGTCTTCCAGCCTCTCTATTGGCCATCGAAGACTAGGAGCTTAAGTACTTAAAAAACTACAAATACCCTGAGGCCTGGCGGTTCAGCGCCCGCGGAGAGAAGGAAGAGGAAGGCAAAAGGAGGGAGGGGCAAAAAGGAAGAGCGTCACTTACGTGGCCGCCGGGAGTTGTAGTTTTAACTGGATCGGCTTTACCGTCTTCCCGGCTCTGCGGCCCAAGCGAAAGAGTGTGAGAGACCACCTTTCCTAGGATGCACTGCGGTGCGTCCAGCTTCACTTCCCCCTCAGGCGCAGGGAAATATACGGGGAAGCTTGGTAAAAAAGCGGAGTTAAAGGCAATGGGTGTCGGAAGCGGAGGTCTGAAGTTAACGACTTCTAGAACGGAAGGGGAATGACAGGCTCTCAGTGAAGAAGGTACAGTAAATAAATGTCCAGCGGTATGACGGGATGGGAAGTTGAGAGAAATGATCTCTAGGCTGGAGATCATAAGAAAAGGTGTGTGGGGGTGGAGGAATAGTGAATTGATTCTCGGAGTGTTTCTTAAGGTCTTTTTTTTTTTTTCACACTTTTCTCATTCCTCCCGCTATTTGAAGCCCCTGAGGAGACTGAGCCCTGTTTTTTGACCCCTCCGCTGAGGGTCGATGAGGCGCCATTTGTTTCCTCATCGCCTGTACGTCTTTGCAATTCACAGTACAAATAATACTTCCTGGCCTCAGATTAATAGCTATCATTGATTAAGTTCTTAATATCTGTCACAGAATTTACATACACGATATCGTTTGTTCTTCATAATAAATTTGTTGGGATCTACATCCAGAATGGAAATGACTTGCTTAATTAAGTTTACACAGTCAGTAAGTAACTGGACAAGCGCTCGATCTAGATCTCTACCCATTTTACAGATAGACATACACAAGAAAGGTTACACCAGTGTTAATAAAATAGTAATTACCTTCTGGCTACTCTTATAGTTGATGAAAGAATGTTTAGCCTAAGAAAAAAGGCTTGTAATAGCTTATCTGAGCCAAAATGATTATAATTGCTGTGAAGCAAAATCTCAGCAGATTGAGAAAATGCTCCAGAGAATGCAGTTTTGCAGCTTATTATATACTTTAGAATCAAAGGAGGAGACATAAGGAGGGGTACATGAAATTCATTTGTGGTAGATTAGGGAGGCGGGAGAAAGCAAGACGGGGCGGTGGGGAGCGGTGGGCAATGTCTGAGATTGGATAAGAAGTAAAAGAGACTTTTACATTGGTGAATGCAGACTAGTTAACATTTACAGCACATAGAGATGGTATGTGGGCAACAAGATAGCAAAGTGCTCTCCTGTTCTGATGCTGGCAGTTGTGCATTTGAAGGGTTTAGGAAAGAAAATTACTCAGACTTTTCAAAGGTGCACAAAGACAAAGCAATTTCAAAGGTAAAGATTGACCTGTGTCAAATGACACGACAGGCCTCTGATGAGCTTACCAGCTTGAGCCACCATGACCAGCTTGTAGGAATTTTTGCTTTACGACTATCCCCTGTGATTACTTTGGTCACTGTTAGGGTTAATATGTGACCCCTTTTTCCTCTACATAGTGTGCATAATATGTTCGCATATATCATCTGATCCTCATGCCAGTCCTGTAACACCTTTACGAGGTATGGTTGACTCCATTTAGTTACAGAAACAAACTAGAAGGAATTAAGTGACTTGTCCTTTCGTTAGGCCTCCATAGCTCTTCTTCATGACTCAAGGGGTTGTAGGAACATGTACCCTTAAGGAGGAGAAAGAGCATTATTTTATTACTTATGTGTTGGGAAACTGCCTTTTCAGCAAAGCACATTAATATGTTAATTGAAAGCTAGTATTATTTTGATTATTATTGTACAGTCAATCCCTCTCATTCTGGAAATTCTTGCTTTTAAAACCTCAGATAAGTGAACTTCCTCAAAATTTCTGAAACATTTGGCACAAAATAGATACATCAGTGCAGTCCATGAGATACTTTCTGTCTTCTGTAGCGGCCAAGGAAAATGTTTGCCTGATTAGGTATTTTGAGTAAATAGCATTTGATGCTTGAAATAAACCATCTGTAAGATAAACACTCCCAAAGTGTATTAGTACTCACTTTCACCTAATATCTATAATTTTCTTCAAAAGAAGTGATATGTTTGGAAGATAAGTTTGGAAATCCTTCAAATGTTTTCTCACCCAACTCGGCCCATGCAAAAATAATGTTACCTTCAAACAAGTTACCGGTAGATAATGTTTCTTATCTCGAAGGGGATAATTTTTAATAAAGTTTTTCTTAAAGAATTAATGCAGGAAAAGTTGTTTATTTCTGTTTTGACAATAGTTTGGTTGAAGCTGCATATGTGGTCTTAAAATTGATTTTTAATTGAGTGTTTATAAGTTGAGAAATTGGATAGGCCCTTTAAGTGGAAATTATTTTCTACTGTGACTAAGAAGTTACATCTGCAGTGAAATTTTATTTTTATCATAACAGAATCCAAAGACTTGAATAATGAAAGCTGATAGCAGTGTGCAGTTCTAACAGTCTGTGCTTTTATGTCTTAACATCACCAAGCCAAATTTTTCTTTTTAATTGTTAAATTTAACAATTAAATTTAACAATTGATTGGGGTGGCATTGATTGATAACAATTACCGTGTTTCCCTGAAAGTAAGACATCCCCCGAAAATAAGACCTACTTACAGTACGTATAAGGCATCTCCCTGAAAATAAGACCTAGTGCATCTTTGGGAGCAAAAATTAATATAATACACTGTCTTACTTTGGGGGAAATGGGGTACATTGTTTCCAGGTGTACAGTTCTACATGACATTGTTACATTGCATTATGTGCTCACCACCCAGAATCATCTTTCTTTCCATCACCATATATTTGATTTCCCCTCCTTACTCTCCCCCAGCTCTCCCACCTTTTCCCTCTCCTACCCTCCCCCCTTACCCTCAGGTAACCACTAAACTATTGACTGTGTCCATGAGTTTTTGTTTCTTTGTTACTTTCAGTTTTATCAAATTTTTCTTATTGGTGATACAGATGAACAGTGAAATAGATTTTTTAAATTATACCTGAATAAATCATTCTGAATTACACCTTGACAAAATAACCATTCCCCATCCTACTGAAGAAATGGGCAAC
>PVKE010030669.1:0-19485 GCA_004027555.1 Craseonycteris thonglongyai
AAGACTAAATAAATCCTCTTTGGCTATTTAAAATTCAGCGTGGCTGCGGGCAGAGGCCAGTGAAGTAGTAAAGGGACTAGATGAGACTACTCTCAAGGTCCCAAACCATGTAGAAGACTGGCTGAAAAATTGCTCCTTCGATCATCAGCTTGTTCAAAACATCAGCCCAACTCTAAGCATTCACACCACTTTCTTTGACTCACTCTTCTTGTTCTTAGTCAAACAGGACATCCATTGACCTATGGACAGCCTTGTGTGGTAGAAGTGGGCTTTCCTGCCAAACTGAAAGATGATCCAGAATGTCCCTGACCCTGATCCTTACTACAACTCTCCATCTTTGATGGCAGAACTGTGCTGTTAAAAAACAAACAAAGAAAAAACCTGTCCATCCCTCCTGGTTACTTAGGTGACTAACTGACACCCCAATTTCCAAAAAGGACGTGAGGTGACATAAAACAAAAACAACTGGCCAACATGTACATTATGAACTGTGGTCTGAAATAGACAGGGCAGTTACATACTATAAAGTCTGGCTTTATGGAATTGAAAGGTTTTCTCAGATACTTAATGGGAAAGTATGCCTGTCTATGCTTTTAGAATGACATGTGCTTTCAAATTCTGAAATAACAGGTTTTATCTACCATATAGCACTATCCTTTATATGTAGCAAGTAATCTAAGGAATATTGATCAATGTAAGTGGCAGAGAAAAGGGGAGAAAAGAAGTTCTCATATCTCATTCTTATTATCTGCTGGCTACATTTTCCTTCAACAGGCTCAATAATACAATATAACTCCTTAAGTGGGAAAACTCTATAGAAAATGTTGGATTTTGTGTGTGTGTGTGTGTGTGTGTATGTGTGTGTTTCTAGTGTGTTCTTGTATATGCTCTAAGGTAACAGTATTTCTAAAAAAAACAAGAGAGACATAAAAACTATGTTAGGAGACAACAGGAAAACAAGGACTGTAACAAACAGGAGAAATAAAAAAGTAATTGAGTAAAAAAAAAATACTTTTTTTCTAGAGGAATAACCATTCAAGTTCTATAACTCCTTACAAGTTTTTCACACAGAGAAGTGCAATTCAAAAAGAAAGGTATAGGTGAGGAAAGACTAATCCAGTCTAAAAGTTTTGATAAATTAATGGTTTAGAAAATTTTAAGAGAAAAGGTCAGAATTACAGTGAGAACAAAAGATCACAGGCCTTTTCTGTAAAAAATCTTATGAATTACCCTACAGTGTTCCCCCTGTCCAGAAAAAACAGAAACCACAGGAATATTTCTTCAAAAGATAGATATATGGTTCCATTGCATTCAAATCACAATTCCACATATACCACGTAGAAACTACTCCATGGCAGTGTACTTTATTCTGAAAGTTGCATTAAATTGTATTCTTATAAAAAGGAAAACTTGTCAGTCCTTCATCATAGCACTGCACTAATGTGACATTAACATCGTCCCCTTCTTAAATCGTTATTCAGTTGTCCTGCTATAAGCTGATTCCTCCATACTGGGAGACACAAGTCAGGATGAGACTATTACCCTGAATGATGACACTATGTTCTAGACAAATGCTTTCTGGAAACATACTGTCTTAATCAGTTCGGGCGGCTATAACAAAAATGCCATAGGCTGAGTGACTTAAACAACACACGCTTATTTCTCATGATTCTGGGAGATATGACACATCCGGCATATTTATTTTATATTAAATAAAAATGTATGCAACAGACTTGATTTTTCCACTTATCTTTGATTTTAGTTTCACTGATCCAAAATATTGTATCTAATCCATTCTAAAACCATGAATTGTATGGCTAATTTCTTGTGATGACATTAAGAGCAAATCATACTGGAGCTCATACAACATTGCCAATTTATCACTTCATCATAGCTGTGCTGGTAATCTGTACTCATCTTAATGTTTAGGATGATGCAACTTAACAGTTAATGCAACAAATGAAAAATATTCTCACTCTAAAACTATAGAATACGCAATAATAAAAACATTGATTCCATTTAAAAGTTACAGTCCGTGGACAAGAGTGTGAAGATACACATACCCAGCTCTTGCATTTCTGTTTCTTGTCACTCCACGGTCTTACCTGTAGACCTCTCAAGGACTAACCACAATCCTGGATTGAGCTGCAATTCTGAGAGGCCTCCTGGCTTTTGAGGGGCCCTGAGGTGATCCCCAACGGTGATCCACAAGATGTCAGTTATCTTTCACAGGATTGGGGGAGGTGTAACAGTGCCTTTCCACTAGAAACTAGCAGGTGCTCAGCTATGTTTGGTGAACCTGAGATGATAAGAGAACAGAAGGGTGGTCACTTCAGCCCCAACACCAGGCTTCAACCTGGTGCCACCATGAAGGATGGGGACATCTGGGGGAAGTTAAGGGCAGTAGTAAACGACCACTACATTCTTCCATCACCCTCAACTTTGATGACAGTAGTCAGGGGCCAGGAAATGGCTGGAATGTGAAGCAGGACAGAGCAGTCCTGATCCAGGGTGACCTTGAGCACCCAGGAGGTCCCGGCACCCTGCGCTTTGGGCCTTAAGCATGTTGGACCCCAAGAACTGCCCGCAGAGAGGTCCACTTAGCACATGGCCCAGAGTCAGGGACACATTGAGGGAGCTGGGGAGGTTGAGTGAGGAACCACAGCCTCTTTGAAGCTGGCAATACTGCTTTCTCAACATGGTTTCTTAACCATGAAATGCATTTGTAAGTAGATCTCACATATAGGAAACTAGTGTATTTTTACACAAAAAGCTGGCATCAAAAAGCCAGAGATCCTTGATTTACATAACTTCTATGATTTGCCTGTCATATCTCATTTTTAATCCTTCAGCTGAAATCACAGGTACTCTTTAAAGGAAACCGATTCCTGAGTTAGAATCTTATGAGGAATAAACCAATTCAATCATGTAAGCTTCTGGTTAGGGGGAACTGTCAGGGCAACAGGATTGCTGTCTGTGGGCTACAGTCTGGCTTGCATCTGAGAAGTCTCTCAGATTTTTCCAATAATGACCTTGTTTCCTTATTTTCCCATTGGTCTCCTCATGAGTCTTCCCATAATATTATGAAAGCAAATAAAAAACACTCTCAAGAAAAAAATAGCTTGAGATGAGCTAAAATTAGAGACAAAAAAACAAATTAAGACCATTAGAACCAAAGTACCTAGTACAAAAAGAATACATAGAAACTTCAACACGCCAACATGCCAAGCTGAAAAATGAGTTTCACTCAGAGTAAGGGGGTATGATTTTTCTAAGGATGACTATTTTGGTACTAACACCTGCAGAACTGTCTGTAAATCCTGCTTTCTTAGTGCCCTCAGGAATAGGGGTCTAGGGCTAAGTGACCTATAGGTGGGTAAATGCCTAAGGATGACAGGCAGTTCTGCTTCAGTGAACTCATTACCGTGTCTCTTACAGGCCATAAGCAATAGTGGGCTTTTAATGCAATTAAATGCAATATTCATGTAACAGCAAAGATTCCTAAGGATAGACTGGGTATTCCCAGTTCAAGCTTAATCCATTTCAGTAATTAGTACTAGAGGCCAAAGCACACACAGAGAATTGTAGATCACTGAAATCAATAACATCAAGACAGATCTGAAGAGTCCTTTTATAGTCTACTCTGTTTTCTCCTTGTCATTGCTAGCCAATGTCATTACGCTAACTGGGACTTCTTAGCTGCAATTCTGAGTCACTGTACTCTACATTCCAGACTTATGCACAGTAAATAGTTGTTTTTATGCAGTTTAAGAAAACTGGCCCATTTTGTTCATTAATCTAATCACAATATTCCTCAAGTTTTAGAAATGGTTAATTTTAAGACATCTTTAAAAGTTTCATTAAAGCAAAAACACTCAATGAAATTCATAACAGAAATGCTGTTATATATAATTAACAGTAGAAATGCTCTACTACAAGGGAGAGCCTGCAAACCATGAAAAATGGCCACTAACTATTCCTTAACCTTTTCCCTTAAAATTTTTCATGGGTTCAGCTGACTCATCCACATTTATTATCAACTTTGCCTTGTGGATAGCTGACCCAAATCCGGGAAAACCACGCTGGTAACAGATCTGAAACACTTTTTCAGAAAGAAAAGGAGAACCAGTACCATATAGAGTAAGGCCAAAGTGTGAATTTCAGCCCAACCAAGTGGCTGATAGTATTTGTATTTTAAAATACCTGCCTTCAAGATACTCCAACATATAGTTCTAACACCAATTTCCAGCATATAATTCAATAAAATGTATTATCTTCTATTATGTGCCAGAACTTATGCTAGATTAAATTTAAAAGACTACTAAAGAGAAACTACAGAACTTATTAAAATGCCTACAAAGCAGGTGCGGTCGAAATGAAGACACTTATTCCCCGAGCTGGATAACTGTAGTTGACATAACCACCACATTGTCCACAGAGAAGGGAAACTATTCACAAGCAGAGTCATCCATGATGGAGAACAAACCAAATACCGTCATTCCTATGACAGATAGAAATGGTATTTGTTACTTGGGAGGCAAGGGCAGAATCATACTAAAGGTGAGCACATTTGAACTATGCCTTTTGTGAGGGGGAAGGAGAGTTTCAATTTGTTAGGAAATTTTATTCCTAGGATTGGCTCAAGTCACAATTGTACAAGTATCAATAGTAAAGTGTTGTCCCCACTTCAGCCCTGTCTAGTAGATGTCCAGGGTCCTCATACCTACTCCCTGGGATTTTCAAGGCAGGGCCTGGGCTCTAGATAACAGCTCCCTCCTCTGTTCAAACCTTACCTTGCAGAGCAGAAGGCTCAAAGGAAGCAGGGTATCCACAGATGGGGCTTCTTAGCCACCTAGTGTCTCTTCATATCTCACCAAATAAAACCCAGTTCTTTTTACCTACTGCCAGGCCAGCATCTCATGCTCCCCTTTCTTGCCTCTGTAAGTTCCCTAAGCCCCGCAAAGGGTTCCTACTCTCCTATTATCCACAATGGCCTCTGCCCTCCCTGCCTTGGCCACACCTGGGGCCTTCCTCACAGCCTCTGCCCTGGCAGGAGCCCTTGTGTTCACACAAAGACTTCTGGTGTCACATTTATCCATAAGGTAAAATTTAGAATGTCTTTCCATCTTAAATCTAGGAAGTAACTACTCAAAAAAAGAGAAAGGCTTGAAAAGCACCAGCACAGAAAATCACAATGCAACTTGCCTTGTTTCCTTTGGGCTTCTCATTCTGTTTTCTCAGGTCACCCCTGCAGAAGCTGCCTAACCTGGACTCGAGAGCCCCTTGGTTCTGAGCAGCATTCCAAATGGGTTCTGTGGCCTCCCTGTCACGTGTCGAGGCAAAGAATTATCTTCGTAGGCCATGATCCTGGTGAACATGTTGGCTTCTTTGGGTGTTTGTTTTCTCACTTGTTGACCAGTGATTTGTTTGTTTGATTACTTGGGTCACCCAACTTCCGTCATATGGTGGGAAAGTAGATGTTTGGCCTTCCCACGGACACTATAAACTCGGAGTTAGATGCCAGACATAACAAGAATCCAAAGGAAAAGCACCTGTGAAGTCAAGTTTTTACAAAGAAGTCCCCTCTCTGACTCATCCCATCTTCCTGGTCAGGCTTTCCAGGCCCCAGTTTCACGTCTCTTCCACCAAGAGGGTCCCTTTCCTAACCTTTGTATGCAAATATCCACCCACTTTCAGGAAGTCCTTCCACACAGAGGTGATTCCTGGATTCATCCCCTCTCCTGCCTGTAATTCGTGTCTGTAAGTCTGAGTCACCGTCTGCAAGGAAGCTCTGGGGAGTGGAAGACTGTGCTGCAATAGCCACTACTGTCCACAAAAGCAGAGCTTTGGTGTGGTCTCAAAAGGAGGTCCAGGAAGAAGACAGCAACACTTCAAGCTAGGTCTTCTGCCCCATGTGAGTTATAGGCTCACCATGTTGCTCTCCTGCCTGTTACAGCGGGCTAACTGGTTAAACTACATGCAGGAACACACTCCTCCAAAGGACGCATCAATGCTCAGTCTAAAACCATAATAAGAAAGGGACTATTTTCCTAACACTGACTCAGACTTTTCAAGAAGCTACACTCTCCTCAAGAAGTCACAAGGTTATAGAGACAAGTGTTTGCTTCCTTTCATTCCACCCCTATCCTCCTTCCTAATTATGCCTTCTCAGACTCCCAGAACAAGGAAAAAGCCAAATGTAGGGTTATAAGCTTGTGATTGTCCTCTTCCAGGAAGGGGTGGTGATGGTAAGGACAGAACTCCCACTGTCCCATTCTGTCAAAGGAGGCTGAATTTAGCAAAAAGGTGCTGGAGAATAACACTGGGCCTACATGAGCCACCAACTAAACTCCCTATGTGGTTTAGCACATAGAAAAATAGCAGCAATCTTACTACATACATACTTGTCTATATTCTCCAGACTTTTTTAACATATGCCAAGGCAATTTATTTAATGAGCACAAACATAGATTGCACTTTTTAAAATAGATCAAAACTCTTCTCATCCACAGATATCTCTCCGCCAAACAACAACAACAACAAAAAGAAAACAGTCAAAGACAATTTAGGGGCTACCTGAAGTTCTGGACTAATAGTCTTTGGTTTTTGTTTTTTCCCTTTTATCCATATGACTTACAATTATTTCTCAAATATAGTATATGGAATCAAGTGGAAGGTAGAAGTCTTAATAATTGCTGCCCCTGGACCAGTCTATTCAGGAGATCTGGAATGGGTTTATCAACCAAGGTTAACCTAAAGTAGGTGGTTGGTTCCTCCACAGTTAACTCCAGGTGTTCTCAGCAGACTATGGGAGCTGGTAGAACTGTGAACATGATCTTCATTCCTAAGTGGTTAATCTGCCCTCCCACAGTGCCATACTTTCAACAGAAAAAATAAACAAAATCTATTCTAAGCAGTAACCATATAATTAGGAGGTTATAACTACAAAGAGAGTAAGGAAGCACAATGAGAGGGAACAATGGATTTTGTGGGTTAATTAGCAATACAATACTGAGCTTTGTGCAGTTACAGACTGACAAAACAAGTACATCAGACTGGATCACAAAACATTTCTGGAGAACTTCACTGGGTTTAAGGTCAAATCTGAGCTCTTGCTTTTATTACTCAAAGTAGCATAACCACCTTGCAGGTTGTATATGATGTGACTGTTCAGAGTTTTATTTTTTCTCTGCACACTATAATTCTCAAGAAGAATTTCAAAACTTAATACACATGAAATATTATATGGGTGCATATGTCAATTATTTATTTATTAAGTAAAATTTTATTGAGAACTGAGAAAGACACAAAGATGTTTGAGACAAATCCTGGCGGTCACGGTGCCTACAATACAGTGGAGGAGATGAAGAAAAATAAATCAAGGTTGGGTGTCAAAATGAAGACAAGAGGGGAAGCCAGGATGGCTCAGTGGTTTAAGCGCTAACTTTGCAGCGCCGGGGACCGAGGATCGAATCCCGGCCCCAGCCTGTGAGGACCCATATGCTGAACTGAGGAGTGCCTCCAGTTCAGTTCTGTCTCTGTCTCTGTATCTCTCTCTCTCTCTCTCTGTCAAAAACAATAAATAAATAAATAATAAAGACAAGGAATATGGTACAGGTGAAATATCAAAGAGAAAGTTACCTTCAGGAGGTCAGAGGAGACCCAGCCTATACTGAGTCTTGAAGACAATGTTTGCCAAGGGGTGAAAGGAGGAAAGGAGAGACAGAAGAACTAAAGGAACTGGAAGGTGTGAATTTACATGGCAAGTAATTCAGCTTGCTAGGATACAGGGCATTAGGAGACACTAGATAGAGGCTAATCTAAAGAGGGAGATAGTGGTCTAGTCTGTTCATGTTTAAAACTTAGACTTTATCATGGAGGCACTACAAATCCATTCAAGGATTTTGATCAGACAGATTGAAATATAATTTACATAAAAAGAAAAGTCTGAGGAGGCATGGAGGATGGATTGAAGGGAATACAGAGAAAAAAACTTTCTGGAAAGAAAAATGGAGGTGGAGGGTCCACATTTAGAGGTGTCTAAGAGCAGGATGACAGCACCAGTGGGCAGCTAGGTGCTAGGGGAAACGCAAACGGATGAATCTAACATAACATCCATATTTGCGGTGTGCATAGCTGAGAAGATGGAAGTACCAGGAACCAAGCTAGGACATACAGGCAGAAAAGCAACTACAGCTCTGGGACATAGTGGTTTCAAGTTCCCTGAGGGTCATAGCAATTAAGATATTTGGTAGATCACATATAAGGGTCTGAATTCAGGGAGATGTGAAAAGGAAGTTACAGTTTGGGGCAAAGACAATATTTAAAATTGTAACAACTGGTATAGACAAATGGTCAGGCATAGACACTGACTAATCAGAACAGGTACCTGACTGACCAGAAAGGATCCCAGCAATAAACAGCGAGTATGGCCATATGTGCATGCACCAACTGAACACCATCTTGGTACTACTAACAATAATCTAGGGGAGACAAGAAGGAAAGAGACCACAGGACATGACACCTGCAACGGTGGCAGGAGAGGTGCAAAGGAAAAGAACCTGGAGAAGGAACTTCAAAGAGGTAAGAGAACCAACAAACATTCATGTCATGGAAGACTGGGGAGCAGAAAGCTTCAGATGGGGTGCAGTGGTAATACAGACTATTGAAGAGGTGTCTTTCTTACCTATCCTTCCCAGGTTACACTATTGTGATGTCTACAGGGACCTGGGCAAATTTAAGGGCAGTGCTCAAAGTTATGAGCAAAAACAAAGTCTGAAAACTCAGGGATGAGGATGACTCCCTCACAAGTTAGGAGCCTGGGGGGGGGGGGGCAGTACTTAAGTAAATGTATTCTTCTCAGGAGTGACAGACCCCTAAAGGTGGTGTCTCCAACCACACTTAAGCTGAACCAGAAATGCAGGAAGGAGAAAGGCTAAAATGAAGCCAACCCTCACGGACGTTATTTCCCACTGTCACACCAAATCTCACTCAGCCACTGACCCAGTTTGCCCATCTTCAGCCTCCTCAGACAACAATCCCACTCACCTGCCTGGGTTCAATGACAGGCTCTCTGGGTTCTTGAGTTTATTCATCTCAAACCTATAAAAATCTCTTCCCTGTAAGCTTTCTCCATTTCAGTCTCCTCTTCTGTAACAGAGAATTAAAAGCAAGTTCCCTACATCTGCCTCAAGTACATAAAAAATAGCATGAGAGCATTCTTCTGCAGGTTCTCTGAGAATTTGCAAGGGAGGCAGGAGAGTCTGAGAGTGAATGCAGCAGTGCCTGGGCGGGGGGCAGGGGGAAGGAATATAATATTGCAGAATGATTTGAGTGAAGACAAAGATTTAATCTTTGACGAAACAGGTTAAACTGCAAAGTACACTTATTAAATACTTGAAAAGAATGAAAGAAGATTTAGGTTTCCTGAAAGAAAACCAGGCTGAAAAGTTCTTGGAGCTAAAATGTGTTGTTATGAAAGATGCCATAAAAACCGATGTTAAAATAGGATTTCTAATTCGAATCTTTTAGGGGGAAATCAGGCTTTGGTTCACTTGTAAACTAAATGCTATGCATTCACCGGCTAACACGGGCCTTGGGCAGGGGCGATCTGCCCACGTGTCGAGGCTATCGCGTGCCTCTAGGCCCCTGTTTCGACCAGCCTTCTGACCTTCCACGTCGTGATGAGCGAACGCAGCTACAACCACCTTGGGCAACCCGATGCAGCCGCGTGCGGCAGCCTGGCACTGCCTGGAGCATGCTCAGTCAGGTCCTGACCCACTTCTGCGGGTCCTTGCTCAGGGCAGGGGGTCCGAGGCGCTATTTTGTTTCATTTGCCACGAAAGGAGAGGAGAGAAACTGGGAGTTGCTGAAGTCTCCTCTCTCCTTGACAGTAGTCCCTGACCCGGCGGCGGAACATGCCCAGTCTGGCTGCAGAAGCCACAAGCGTCAGTGTGTGAAATCCATCTTTCCAGGTTTGGGCAGCAACCGAAGGAGAAGAGGGAGGTACCCGAGTAAAAGGGCCATGGAGGCGTGGCCAAGGGGCGGGCCTGGGAGGAGCCAGGGAGGAGGAGCCGGATCTCGGTTCTTGAAATTCACCATCCCCGGCAAGTCAGAAGAAAGGTGGGTGGGAGCTTACAATGCACGACCGTGGGGCCAGACTTGTGCAAGCGTTTTAGAATAACCCAGCTTTCTTGGTTAAAAAGCACCGTATTGTTCATTAGAAAAAAAAATTCGAAACTACAAATAATCAAAACACAAGACAATTTTCGATCCCTGGAACCCACCACTCAGGAGCCACCAGTGAACGTCCTGCTGTTTTCTTTCAGCCTCTTCTGTGTGGGCTTTAGAATTGGCTGCAGAGTCACCGGGGAGGGCCTGAGGATTGACAGCAGTCACCGGGGAAGGCCTGCGAAACTTTTGATCGCAAGGTGGCTTAACAGGTGGTCGTGGAGACAGGGTAGGTTCAGAGGTTGGGCGGTCAGTTCTCTGCCTTGTCCCAGGTTGAGATTCTAAAAAACTTGTTCCTGGGTGTCCAGGAACACAGTGCGACGTGACGCTCAGAAAAGTAGCAAAGTTGCGGTGGAAACCCTGGGTGTGCTCGGCCCACCTAATTATCAGTCACGCTGTTCAAGTATGACAGCATCAGAAATAAGTGGCCTCCGCTCGCTAATTACCTTAGCGTGCTGCAGCACAGCCTCAGGGCCGAAGTCCCACCCAGAGGTGGCACGGACTGACTTGGGGAGCTCCCTGGCACGCGGCCCTCGCCCTCCGGTGCGGGCGGATCCGCCCCTCCCACGGCTTCGCCAGCACCGCCCCTTGCCCGTGGCTGCCGCAAAAACCCGGCGGGGAGGCTTCGCCCGGCTCCGCATCCCCGCGTCGCCCGGCCCGGCAAGCCGCACTGGGCATGCTCGGCACCCGGCGGCTCCAGCTCCTGTAGGTGGGAAGCGCCGCACTCCCGGGCGCCAGCAGCGCAGCCCGCATCGCTGCCGCGCGCGCGGGCCGGGGCGGCTCGCCCGCAGTCGGTGCTGTCGGGCGAAGCGGCCGCTCTCACACAGGCAATGGCGAGGTGTGCACGGCGGCCACCGGAGTGGCGTGGCGGCGTCAGGTTAGCGGGGGGCGCCCGGCGACTTCGGGCAGCGGGGCGCGGGTGGCAGGGAGCCCCGCACTGGATGGGCGATCCAGTCGGCTGCTGTCACCTCGGAACTTTCTTGGGCGCCTTGGTCGGCGGAGCCTGCCACGCGTGCTGCGCGCTGGGAGGCACAGCGAGCGAGGTCCCGGCAGCCGGCTCCTGGGAGTCGCAGGATGGCTTGGAGATCCGCGGGGTGGGACCCAGGGGTCGGGTGGGTTGGGGACAGGTGCCTCTCAGGCTGATGCTGGAAGCCTCCTGCCGCGTGGAGCGTGGAGTCTGCCACGCAGCTGAGAAGCCTCCCAGGTATCCTGGGGGAAAGGACGCCAAGGTGCGGGGGGAGCCTTAGCCATATTCCAGGTTGCTCCAGTCACCGTGCCTCAGTTACCCCGAAACTGGGGGTGGATGTACCGCCCCGGCCCGAAGTCCCTGAGTGCGGGTTTCGGTCTGGATAGCGCGGCGTCCTGATGCTTCAGGAGTGCAGGCAGCTGTGGGTGCCTGGAGCAGCCGCAGCGACTGGAGCTCTCTGAGTTTGTCGCATTTGACTCCATACCAAGTTAACATCGAATTGCTGCATAGTGTGGGAAGGCAAAACGTACATCATTGGCTTCAAAAACGAAGTAACTGCAGAGCCGATTTATTTTAAACTAGACCATTAACATCTCTGCCCCTCCACTAAAACTGGAGCTTGCAAGTGGCAAGATTTGTAAAGTATGCTAACAAAACAAACAAACAAACAAACAAAAACAAAAAGGAAGAATATTTGCAGGTCCATTATCTGCTCACACTATAGAAACTAACCTATAAGGGTTGAATTGCCATTGTTCTTAAGGATACTTGTTACAGAAAAGTTTGGTTACTGTAGCAATCTTTATTTTGTGTTATCTTGGTTTTTATATTAAGAACTTGGGAACAGCGTTGCAGAAATATAATGTCTTCTATAAAGTTTTCTCAATTTTGTTCCTAGATAAAACACTCCCCCCACCCCCACCCCCCATTGGTACTATGCTGAACATAGTAAAATTGTTCAGGATGAAATGCAAGGTGGAAGATTTATTTTCAGAAGAATAAGCTAGAACAGTGTAGTTCTACTGGCACTTTGCTTTTACAAAAAAGGCAATTTGTAGATCCCACTGTGGTTTCTACTGTTGATTCTCCCTAAAACACTTACTACAATTACCACTCTTAGAATTATTGGATTTAATAAGAGCAAGATAAACAATCATTTTTCCAGTGGAAACTAGTTCTACAGCTAACTAAAGCTATATTCTCGAGCCTGTTTCTGTAAGTCCCCACTACATGGGGTCAGTTGTTTTATTTACTAAGGTTATTACGAAACTTTGTGTTTGCATTCTTGACAGACCTTAACAGACTTCTGAGGTACGGTACACTGACTTTTCACTGGGTGTTGAATAGCTTTTAACATTTGTTCTTGCCTGTGATGACTCCAGCTGTAATTCCCACTCCTCTGGATGGCTTCCCCAAGTGGGATCTATGCTATATGCCTACACATAACCAAGATTTAGTCACAGGAAAGGCTTTAAAAGTCCAACAACAAGAACAACAATACGATTTCTGTTTCTATAAATTAGAGCTGCAATCCTCCATTATTGCCAAATAGTTTGGTTAGTTTGGTTGGTAGTCTCCTAACTATATTTCTAAATACATTTATAGAAAAATTTAGACATTTGAAAAAACCCAACACAAACATTGGGAAGTTGTGCTTCCCTTTTCTATAAAAATACATCAAGTTAAAAAATTTGTCATGAAGTAATGCATACACGGACAGCTTATCCTGTACAGCAGGTCCAGTGTTCTCAGGCTACATTCCCAAGTGGAAGTTAGCACCGTCTCCTCTCACCCTTGGGTTTTCCTGACCTAGAGGAAGGAAGTAAGCCTTAGTTTCCCTTTTGTGATGTGAGGTTTACTACAGATCAGTAGGCCCCTTCTGGATCTAAAACTCATATAGATTATGTATATGAGTTTAGTTAGGAAAGACAATGAAATTTAAAAACAGACATATTTAAATACCATTCTTGGCTTCAAGAACTTTACATTCTCCTGAGCTAAAACTAACAAAACTAACAGGATTTACATTGAAGAGGGGTTTTACTACTGCTAATGAAGAATACATAGAAAAGTAGACTTTGTATTCAAATTAGAAAACCAGTAATAATTTCTTCTCTATTGTACCTAACTATTGGGTTCTTGCATCTCAACTGAGAGGCACACAATGTTTTTTTGTTGTATTTCCATGTCTTTAGGTTTCTATACTGTGTAGTGTGGTGACATGCGATATTCATAGTGAACTATTGCCTTTAAAAATAGATCTTTCCCCATTCAGCTAACCTTGATTTATTCAATCTTTGTTTGGCTTGCAATTTAAATATCTGAGGCTATTTAAACTATGTTTCATTTGAAGGTTCTGTTTTTTAGGTTTTTTGTTTGTTTTTCTTTTTAATGCAAGAACTTCTGGATACTGAATTACCCAATAAATATTGTGGAAAAGCTGCTTTTACCCTCCAACACAGTATAGTCAGATTTGTTAGACAGTGTCATTTATTTTGGAGTTCATAAATTGTACAGAATATTAGTAATATCACTTCTATAACTTAATATCTAACCAAGCATTTGGGATGTGGCTTGTCCTTTTCTAGCCAACCCAAGGAGGACATTTAGAAGGTAGACAACAGTTTGTGATCCATGGCAAAACACATTAAAATTAAAAATGTCCTTAGATGCAAATGGTTGGTTTTATAATAAGTGTACTCTAATATCTCCCTGGGATGGTTAAAGGATAGGAGGTTTGGTTGATTAATATGATAATAACCAGTTAAGAGCTGTCAGAACTAGTTTCTAAGTTGCACTCAAAGTAGAAGTCCTATAAATGTATTGGTCTTGGCTCTACCGCCACCTGAGGGCTTTACTCTTTAAAATACCACATTCCTTTTTCTTTCCCACAATCTTTTATAAGTAGGCCCGAGGCTGCAAAAAAATCAGTAAGACATAGTGACTCCGAATCCAGTCAGAAAGACATGCTTGAGGACAAATAAACTATAGTGCAAAGTAAGTGCTACAGGCCAGGTGGCTGTACAGGACAGAGGAGCTTTAGGAGGAGTCCCGTGGGTTGGAGGAGGAGGGGCATCATGAAAATAGTGGCATTTCCATAGGACGGGTAGCAGACTTCTAAGCAGAGAAGTAGACATTCCAAGCAGAAGGAACATCATTATGGTCATTGAAATAAGAGCTTCCCCACCCCACCCCCAAAATGTTCACTTTGGGTTTTGCAGATGTGAATAAGTTGAAAATCTTGAGAGGGAGAGAGTTCTCAGCATTATCCAGTGGGCCCAGTGTAATCACAGGACTCCTTCTAAGTGGAAGAGGGAAGCAGAAGTCAGTGCCAAGGTAAAGCCACGTGAGAGGCTTTCCTGGCCCTGCTGGCTTTGAAGATGGAAGGGGCCCAGGCACCAAGGAACATGGGCAGCCTCTAGAAGCTGGCACAGTTGAGGAAGCTGATGCTCCCCTAGAGCTTCTGGAATGGACACAACCCTGCTGACTCCTTGAATAGCCCATAATGACCCACGCTGAACTTTTCACCCAAAGAACTGAAAGATAGTACATTTTTGTGTGAAGTCACTAAGTTTGGGATTTAAGTGCCATGGTAAGGTGCCACAGAACAACAAATACAGCCACATGCAAAGAAGGATTTGATGTGATGGAAGAGTGGTCAGGGGAGAGGTGAAAGGAATGGAATGAAGGTGTCCCTTCTTTGTGAGGAACTCGATGGCATGCAAAGGAGTTTGGATTTTATCCTATTCTGTATAAATACTGGGAAACCAGCGAAGGATTTTTAAACAGGAACATGCAATGACTAGACTGCTGTCAGATTCATCTTCCTAAAAAAGTAATGTGTAGCTAAATCTCAAGTTTCACAGAGCAGGTTGACAAAGGGTGTCTCTCTAACCAGAGGTGGTCAGTGATGGGTAGAAATCTGCAATGAACGTGTTCTATACGTCAGTCCTCTGAAGTGACATGAAATGACGTTTGTAGGCATGTGTGAACTTAATCACTTACGAAAATTTTTACTCATGGTTCCTAATAAGAGAAGGACATAGAAAGTTAAGCAGACAGGCCAAGTCACATTTTGACTACTTTGCTTCTGCTCATTGTCCTCTTCACAGGCAGCTGCTCTCCTGCCACGCAGAAATGAGCAGAGAGCTGTGAAGGCTCAAATTTAAAATAGCTAAGAATGATGCCATGTCATCTAGGCCACCTCTAACCAGTTGTTGGTAGGCTGCTTGCAGTAATGTTGGCTTATCCAGGCTCACTTGAGAACTTGCCACAATGAATTAGCAATGTTTGCCGTGGGCTCCATATTTGCCAGGGGATGGGTGACAGCTATAATACTAGATGGCCTAAGTTCTGCATCTAAATATAAGGAATGTAGTCACTCTTTCCAAACATACTTATTCGATCTTTTTTTATATATAAGGGCTTATGACCTGTCCTGTAAAAACTTGTAGTCCAGTTAAATGAGCATCTCCTTGTATCTGAAAAACCTAAGCTGAAGAAATCTTCTACCTGTGTTATAAGAATGGCTCTGAATTGAAACTGAATTATATGTTAGGAAAAAATGAGTAAGAAGAAAACAATTTTTTTAGACATCATGGTAAAAAAAGGGCTTAGCTGGCAAAAAAAATTCTAATACTGGAAACGACAATAAGACTTGCTAAAAATTTATCTTAATGAAAGCAAAACCCTGCATCCCTATTGTGTAGCTTTTATTTGTATAACTTTATAAGATTTTTAACCAAACTTCCCTATCTAATGATGCAATAATTATTGTTTTCCATTGCAAAGGAAGAGCTCAGTGTAAACTATTCCTCTTTTTTGAATCTCTTTCTAGGATACGTGCCCTAGATATGAATTTTGTTTGTTTGGTTGTTTCATTATTTTGCTATTCTTTGTTGTGTTTTAATTGCTCTGTCTCTGGATGTTTGTCTTTCCTTTGTCTAGGTTCTAATCTTTATCTTTTCATCTTACAACCCACTGGGTTTTTTCCAGGTGATCTAATATTTCCTGGTAACTGCATCAGTCACCCATACACCAGTGTGTCCAAATCTGTACCTTCCATTAAGCCTCTCTCATCGATTCATTAATTAATTCATCTATTCATTCAATAAATATGATAATGTAAGAGCTTATAATCTAATGGAGGGTTAGATACGAAAAAACACAAGTACCTTGAAAACATAAAGTGAGAAAAGGAGTGTCTGGGGCTATTGGGAGAATCCTAGAGGGCTTTTGAACCAAGACTTGAAAGCTAAGTAGGCATTCACCAGACGTGCAAGGTTATGGAAGACAGTGTGGAGAGAGAAACAGAGGTGCTGTGGGGGCTACAGTGAGCTCAAGAAAGGCAACACGATGAGGGCAGGAGCAGGGGACATTCCTGTGATGAGGTTACAGAGGTGGATGCAAGACAGTCCATGAAAGATCATGTATGTCCTGCCAAGGACTTCAGTTTTATGCTAGTAACAAGATGAAGACATGAAATATATCTAAAATCAGCTCTGTTAGAGTGAGCTGCCATCAGCAACAACATGGTAAATGGATTGGAGGTAGGTAAGACTGGAGGCAGGCTAACAAGTCTATTAGAGTGATACCAGTTAGAGATGATGAGCTCATAAACCAGGGAGTGGTAGGCCTGTGTGCTAGAAAGGAAAGGAGGTGTCTTAACTCCCATGTAATTTGATTATCTGTGTCAGGTACTGCAGAAGTATGGAAGCCACACCCTCCCAAGGGACTTCGGGCTTACAGCAGCTCTCAAGGGCTCTCCTACAAAGTCCGCAACTTTGCAGTAGCAGATAGACAAACTCCCATGGTACGTGCTCAAACAGTGGGACCTACAGTAAGAAAAGACTGTATGCAGAGCTGTGTGTGAGGGAAGCAGAAACGTCATCCTTGTGGGGAGGCATCTTTGTAAGAGAGTCATTGAAGAAAGATGAAATTCATTCCCTGGTAGTTCTCCAGCTTCTGGACAGACATATTTGGGGTTTGCTAGTAAGACTAAAAGGAAACTGGTGTGGGATGGGCTTTTCTAATTCTGGATTACAAGATAACTGTTCTAGAGGTAGAGCTGAGGTTGACTCTTTGTTATCAGTGGGAAAGAGGAAGCTTGCTGAACAGATTTTAAATATAATCCCAACTTTTTTCTTTGATTGAAGATGTGAGTTGGCTGATCTGCCAGGAAGAGTGTAAAGCAGGTCTGGGCAGATTTTTCCAGGGCAAGGGCTATTTTGCCAAGTGTTGCAATCCACTAGCTATTTTATTATTGAGGTGTTCACCCCAAAATTGCTTGGTGGACCACTGGTGGACCACAATTGACATCTTGCCCAGCTCTGGTCTAAGGGAAGGCTTCGATCCTTAAGGAAATGATTGGGTTGGAGTAAAATGCTCCTACATTACCCATTGAAGGGGCCCCCACAGTTCATACAGGGCTGCAGGGTGCAGACTGGGGCTAATTCAAATCATTCTGATCTATTCATTAAAGCCTACCTCTCTTAGACAAGATGCCATGCATCTGTTCCTGGGTCTATACCTTTCCATACCCTCTTATAACTGGCAAGAGCTCTATAACACATAAGACAGTGGAGACCATCCCAAGTTGACCAGCTTAACTCTTTTCCCAGAGGCCAGGCTCCCCTGCAAAGAGGTCAGCAGATGTCTGAGTGCAAGGACTGTTCTTTCTTAACGATATAAAACCCACCTTCCCTGGTGCTCAGCAGAGGAAGGTATTTGAATGAAAACTGCATTCATGTTTGGCTCCAAGGCTTCACCCAAGACTTCTGGTAACCGTTGCATTTTCTTGCTTCTCAGCTTCTATTGTTAATTTAACTTTGTAAATTTTTGTTGTCCTACTTAATCCAGGCACTGGGCTGCTTTGCCCTGCTACTGGCCATGCCTACGTGTTTGCCTTTGCCCTCTCCCCGCCTGTCTTTCCGCCATTCTTGCTGGCAGTTCTGCTTTGGAGGGAGGATTTTTTCCTTCAAGGTTTGGACAACCTTGGATTACTAACTTGGGTCTTTGTTAGACTTCCTAAAAATTTTTCTCTGTTCTAAGATACTTTTGAGAAACTTAAAATTAATATCTGGACAACATTTGCATATAACCAATCCTTTACAGGGAGCTGAGCATTTGTCCCTGTTCATCTGAATACAGGGCCTATAGTGGACTTTCAATTGCCTCCTGCCTTTGTAGGCCCCCTCACCCCCTCCCCTAGGTTATGGCCATCTCCCCTTCTTTCATTGGGGTGGTTGTTTTTACTTCTTAAGTCATGGATCATCTGTCCCAAAGTCTTCTTTATCATCTCTCTTGAGACCCTGGAGGCCTCTTATGACTAGAATTTCTGGAGGGGTGACTAATAATATGGCAGTTTGGATATTTATGGCATTTAGACTATTGCCCAAGCTATGGTATTCACTCATTGATAACTGTCTAGGTTACAAGAGCACTACACTGAGAGGTGGATGTGGTTCTATGAGGGTTGAGGACTTGGCCTCTGCTTATTTCACTGTTACTGTGTATGGAATCACATAGGCCTGAACGTGTCATAGGGTAGTGAGTGGTAAGCTCAGATGGGATAACTTCCGTGGGACTGTTTTGTAAACCATAAATGCTACGGGAACATAAGGGACATTGTTGCACTCTTAATAAGAATTTAATCAAGTAGAGTTTGAATTACAGGGTCTCTTTTGGTCTGTTTTTTACTAAGATCCAGTTCTTAGTGAGAGTCTATTAAAAACACTTGGCATGAGTGATTCAGAGAAATGTTCATTATGCAATGCCACTTTATGGGCTGGTATAGGAGGAAGAAAACCAAAAATCTGAAGCTTTTTAAACTACCCTCTGCAGCTATTGAGCATAGTTTTTCAAATAAATGAAATTTTATCTGGATAAAAGAAGAAACTCTGGGTGGGGCCAGTTCTATGTTGTCACTCTGAATGTCCTTTATCAAACAACCAAAGAGACAAGGAGTAAAGATCGGTTTCAACACAAAATATAAATTAAGTAGGCAGTTGCTTTTCATTTCAACAGTAGTAAGAATGTGGGGAAGCTGGGATGGCTCAGTGTGTTAAGCACTCACTTTGCAGCCTTGGAGCCCAAGGATCGAATCCCAGGCCAGGCCCCTGCGGACCCATATGCTGAACTGGGGTGTGCCCCCAGTTCAGTTCTTGCGGGGGCCTATGGGGGAGGCTCCTGGCCCAGTTCCTGCCCTGCGCAGCCCTGTGTCCACCTGTGGAGTGAAACTATATGGAAAATTAATGCTGTCAACTATGGAAACTGCTCTGGGCCCTCCC
>PVKE010030670.1:0-19484 GCA_004027555.1 Craseonycteris thonglongyai
AAAAAAAAAAAAAAAAAAAAAAAAAAAAAGAACAGAGTTAGGAGCCTTTATCTTTGAGCCAAGGGCAAAATAGAAGAATGTCGCTGGCATTCCTCAGCCTGCCGCCCTCATCAGCGCAGGGCTGGGCTTGTTTTTCAGGTTTTGGTCAATGGAGGGGTTTTGTTCTCTATAGAAGCGAAACCGAGGGCTCTGGGTCCCCGAACTGTTGGGGCAAGTTGGGCATCGCTGGCAAATCGGCCCAGGTGTTCTTGGTGTGCCCCTCCTCCCACACCCAGGGCCTTGGTCCCCCTGGGAATGGTGTACAACCCCTCCAGGAGGCCCAGCTCCCACCCAAGGCCCCTCTGGTGGTGATAATTAGGGCTTGCACTGGCTGGAGGCGGCCTGCAGGCCTGCCTGGGGATGAAGATGTGATGACATTGAGAGGGCAGGGTGGGGGTGGAGAAGGGAGTGGGCAGGGACAGGAGGAGGGGCATAGTCCCCACAGGTGTGTTTGTGCCACCCGATAGCCTACAGATAGCAAGTGCTGTTCTTTCTGCCGTGGGTGGTCTTCACTATCTCCACAGAGCCCAGTCTTCGTTTGAGCAGTTGCAGTGTGCTCTCTGTTGCCCGAGTCCTCATTAAGACCACACTGCTCAGCTTCGCCCACGGCAGAGCAGGGGTAAGTATGTCTACCACACGGCTGACCTCCAGAGGCCTTGGTTCCTGGGTGACCAGAATGCATTCTACTGGTAGGAAAAGAAAGCCTCTGAACCCAAGTTGGGCTAAACCAGGAGGATGTTTGCTATCTCACCAGCAAGGCCTCTGGAGGAGGGTGGGTGTACCCCGTTGTTGGTGTGTCAGCAGGGCCAGGGGGCTGGCTGGACCTCAGGGTGGCTCCCAGGGTGGTTTCAAGATGGCTGATGCTCTTTAGGTTCACATCCAGATACATCACTTTCACAGTCTATCTTTCCTTCTGAGTGTCCCTGAGGATCAGAGTATCTCCTTGAATAGGATTACACCACATGGTCATGCCTGAGCCAATCACTGGCAGGGACACTGAAATCATGACTGGCAGAGACCAATCAGAATACATGCCATGAGTTGGGGCAGGGCTTGGGCGGAGCTTGAGCTGGGCTTGGGGTCTCCCATCCCCCCTCTGGGACCAGATGCATACATGAATAAAAGTGGGATCTGCCAGGAAGGAGGAGGGAGGGAGGGGAGTGGAGGTTAGGGCGGTATTTGTTTCAGATCTACAGTTAAAAGAAGGCCGTACACCAGCCTTCCTATACAGGGGCAGGGATGCACCTCACAAAGGTTTGCTCTCTTCCTTGGGTCATTTGTCACAGGTGACAGCCTCACCCAACTTCCTCACTGGTTCTGCCTTCACTTTGAAAAGATGAGTCACTGGAAAGGCAGAAGGCAAAGTCTTGGGGTCCCCCAGACCAACCCCACTTCTGGCATCTACTGCAAAGGTTCAGAGGTCCCCAAACACCTTCAGTCATCAAGTGTGCACATTAAGGGCATTCACAAGACCACCCTCAGGTCCGGTAATTAGCCGGAAGGCCTCACAGAACTGAGAGCTGTCACACATGCATGGTTATGATTCCAGCAAAGGAGACAGATGAGTCCTCCCAGGGCAGAGGCTCATGAGGCAGGGTCCAGGAGGGTTCCATGTGTGGCTTTATTGTCCCCTCTAGTGGCGGCGTGGACAGTGCTAACATCTCCTGACAGTGACTTGTGACAACACACACAAAGGACTGCCCATCAGGGAAGTCCCCTGAGCCTTGGTGTTGGGTCTTTACTGGGGCTCCATCACACAGACACGGCTGATGGCCCGCATGGCTGACCTTGGTGTTCAGCCCCTCGGGACGTCAGGCTGACACTGTGTGGCCCAAAGGCCCCGCAATAGATCACATTGTTCGACTATCCAATGTGGTCCAAGGCCCTATTAAACACTCTTATCAGGCAGGACATTGGAAGGGCTTAGAGAGCACCTCCCAGGAGCCAAGGTCAAAGTCCAGACGTCTCTTGGATGAGGTCAATCCTTTACACACACAGACTATTTAGCTATCAGCTGTCTTTGGAGGCATTGGAACCACTTCTGTCCAGAAGCAAAGAAGGGGCAAGGGAAGGTAAATCTGAAAAGTCCAAACTAAGTCTCCAAGAACCATCTGGAGGGGGCTGGGGACCGTGTTCATGATCCTCCCTTGAGCTTGGCCATCAGTGACTCCCTGGGCATCTAGCTTAGGGGAACCTTCCCAGGCAAGGGTTTCTGGAGGTGAGTTTAAAACCAACAGGAAGACACTTCGGGGGAAAGGGGCCTTTCATCTCTAAGCGGAAGCGTTTCAGAAGGCTGTGAGTGCAGAACTGAACGTGGGCACCCCTCCCTGGTTAATTGTAGGTTTTGTCTTCAAGGGGTGGGAGTTCATTTTGGCTGTAATTAGGTGAGAGTTCTGATGCCATCGTGCCAGTAAATGCTGTGTTGACACAGGGCAGAGTGGCCAGTCCTTGGGGCACCCAAGCTCATGGCCCTGCCAGCTTCTCCTGGGAGGCAGGCCATGGTCTCCTCTTAGCCCAGGTGCCTTGGGCTCTGATCGCTATCTGGGCGTTTGCACACAGGCCCCGGGAGCTCTTGAAATTGGGATTTTCACTAGTTCTTAACACCCAGCTGTGTGAACAGAATTCACACATTATTGCATTTAGTCCTCACAATAATCCAAAGAGATAGGTAGGTCCCCATGGTCCCTGTTTACATAGGAGGAAACAGAGAAGTAAAGCGATGCACCTAAAGTCACACAGCAAGAGGGCACAGCTGAGCTGGGTTGACACTGAACGAAGTTTGGGGTAGTTAAAATTCCCTGAAACCCCGGCCATCCTCACCAGCATCTCTCTCACTGTAGATGCACAAGGGTGCACCCAAGCGGAGGCTCTGAAGGCCTGGCGCATCGTTTTCCTAAACCATGTGAGCCAGCCGTATGCCACACACACTCCAGCTCAAAACTGTGTATTTTCGTATTAGTAGAAAATGTGAGGCAGGGCAAGGACAGCACATCAGGAGACAATTGCCATTGAAAAAATAGTTTGTTACTCACAGTTTCCAAGAGAACGAGGCACCCCACGCCACCCAGAGCCCCTCGGGGGAGCCCCAGGGCCGTCAGGAGGCTGAGGGAGGGGGGTGGACAAGTGCCTTCACTGTGGTTTCCGTGGCAGGAGCGGGTGAGACCCACTGAGCAGGCTGAGGATGGCTGGTCTGGACAGTTCTCTCCAGCTCTGGGGCACGGTCCCTGGTTGTCTGGGACCTGACCCCTGGGTGATGAGAAGCAGTGGCCCAGAGTGTGAGAGCCCACGGAGGAGGGCTGGGGTGTGGACTCTGGGCTGTGGGTTTGCACATAAAAGGCCCACTCCAGCGGTTACCACCTCTAGGATTTGCTGACCTGGGTGGGGCCGTCCCTCCAGGGTCAGCGAGGCCTCTCACACTTGCCCCTTTGCATCCTCCCTGCTGCTCATCCCAAGTCCAGGCCACCCTCAGCTGACACCTAGAGGAACACAGCAGCTACCTAGCCAGTTTCCCCCCCTTCCCGACTCCCCTCCCTCCTGCCATCTTCATCAGATGCCAGTCTGACCATGTTACTTCTCTCTGTTAAAAACCTTCTGTGGAACTGGATTTCCAGACATGAAGGAATTGTTGATTATTTTCTTCTTCATCTTCTAGAGATGCGCAACGAGACATTTGTGAAGGACATGGTAGGATGGCTGGAATTTGCTTCATGATAACATGGGGTGGGGCGAAGGCGAGACCAGATAGGCCCCATGTTGAAGGTTAAAGCTGGTGAAAGGTAGAGGGGAGCTGTCCTAATACCCTGCCATGTTTGAAAGGTCCCCAGCAAAAAGTTAAACGAAAAATAACCCTTCAGCCACAGGACAGAATTCAAACCCTGGACCTGGCATTCATTTCAGGGGGGAAAAAATAACCCATGCAACGTGAACCCCCACAGTCTCTTCCAAAGATCTTTTGATCTCTCTTGGGAATCGATGGAGTATATAGTGGGTTAGCTTAAAGGCTTTGGAAGCCCACTGCCCGGGTGGGGCTCCCACCCCCTCGCTCACTGTGCCACTCTGGGAAAGTTACTTAATCTCACTGTACCTCCATTTCCTCATCTTTAAAATCAAGTTGGTCATAGTACCTACCTCGTTGGGTTGATGCGATGATTAAATAAAGTGTGTGTAACACACAGAACAGGGGCAGCAACTCAGAGGCCATCCTCTGTGTTCCCCTTTTACTTTGCTTCTGTATCCAGCTGAGGACCATGCTTTATGGTTAGACCTAGGATGTCTTTTTTCATTCCTTCCTTTTCTCTTCACCTCCGCCCTCCCCACCTCCGTCCATCATTCCCCACCTGAATGACCACAGGGCTTTGCTCTCCTAGCTGGTCTCCGCTATGGACTCCCCTCTTTACTGTTCATATATCTTTTCAAGGTAGTGATTTCTTTTCCTTCAGATAGATACCCAGAAGTTGGATTGCTGGATCATAAGGTAGTTCTGTTTTTAATGTTTTGAGGACCCTCCATCTGTTTCTCATAGTGGCTCTACCAATTTACATTCCCAACAAGGGTTCCTTTTTATCCACATCCTCACCAACACTTTTATCTCCTGTCTTTTTGATAATAGCCATCCTAGCAGGTGTGAGACGATATCTCACAGTTGTTTGATTTGCATTTCCCTGGCGATTAGTGATGTGAGCACCTTTTCATGCACTGTTGGCCATTTGCATGTCTTCTTTGGGAAAGTGTCTATTCAGGTCCTCTGCCTACTTTCTAACTGGATTTGTTTTTCTATTGAGTTGTGTGAGTTCTTTACATGTTTTGAATATTAGCCCCTCATCTGCTATATGACTTGCAAATACTTTCTCCTGTTCCGTAAGTTGCCTTTTCGTTTTGTTGATGGTTTCCTTCGCTGTGCAGAGCTTTTTAGTTTCATGTAGTTTAATGTTCTTTTGATAAGGCCCCCAGTATTTGTCTACCCTCTCCCTCACTTTGCATGGGCTCCCCCAGGCTCTGGGCACCTAGGGGGTGGGGTGTCAGGATCCCTTCCCCCACAGAGCCTTTGTAAATGCTGCCTGGCAAGCTCTCTCATGCTTCTCTCTTTGTGTGCTTGTCGCAATGTCACATGTGTTGGTGTTATTATTTTATTGGCACCTTTGGATAACAAAGCTGAAAACATGCTAATAAGCAAGAAGTTTCAGCTACCCTCCTTCAAAGTGGGCATGCCTGTTTCTCTCTAGCTTCCGGTTAGGCACCTGTGAGCCTGATTGGTAGAATACGGTCCTCTGGCAGGCCCCTAGCTTCAAGGGAGACTAGGGAAATAATCGTCAGCCTCCCACGGCCAGTGCCGGTCAGCCAGAAAGAATGATAAATGGCCACTACACCCACCTCTGGTATTTCCCTTTGCTGTTGCCAAACAGGATCTCAGAGGGCTGTTTGTTGAATGGAGCCTTGGGTTTATATCCAAGGGGAGAAAGCCTCTGATGGACAGTGGCTTATCTCCAGGACGTCATCAGTTGTACCTTGTAATGTGTCATGTATGGTGCGTGGCACTTTGGTTGTAAGGAGACCCTGTGGCACCTCTGGAAATTCGTCCTGGTCCTGAGGAGAAGTATATGCATGTGCAGACAGCGGCTCGTGGGAGCGAGTAGTTCCTAACCCAGCAGGAAATCTGCCCCCCGTGAAACCTACACGAGAGTTGCAGCTTCCTCTGACTCTGTCCCCAAAAGAAGGGCCGGGCTTCGTGGCCAGGACAAAAGGACCATCTCCTGTAAGACTTTTTTTGCAGATTTGTCCTCCACAAAGAGAGAGCTTTGGGCTCCATGCACTTAAACCCCCTTTCAGCTCGGACCGATGTTCTCAGGTTCGGTGTCGCTGCATTTTCTAAACTTCCTGGGGTCCCTCCAGGATGCAGGTGTTGACACCAACGATCCAGGAGCCGGAGGACTTTCAATTGGCCTCATTTCTATTTCTGTTCAATTGTCCGCTGGCTCAGCAATCCCATTTCTGGGTGGACACTCAAGAGTCTCGCAAGCAGAGACATGTGCAGATATTTGCACACCCATGTTCCTGGCAACGTTAGTCACAATAGCCAAAGGGTGGAAACAACCCAAGTGTCCTTGGACAGATGAGTGGATGGACAAGATGTGGTTCATCCATACCGTGGAATATTATTCAGCCTTTAAAAAGGACATATGTTCGGATGGGGGTGGATTTTGAGGCCATTATGCTAAGTGAAAGAAGCTGCTTGGAAAAGGACAAATGGTGATGGTACCTAAAGTAGTCAACTTCATAGAGACAGAAAGTAGAGGTGGTAGCCAGGGGCCGGGGGTGGTATTAGCAGTACAAGTACAGGGTTCATTGATAACTGTAATCAATACAGAGGAAAATGACCAGCCAACCCTTCTCCCCATTCCTACTTAAAGGAGCCAACACGTGTTGATGACCTGGAGGCCTGGACCCCCGGAATCCTCCGACCTGACTTTTGGAAAGGTGCCGACTCTGCTTAGACATGCCCAAATTGCAGAGGCTGCCTTGTGGCCAAACACGCCAGCTAATGGCTCCAACACAGAGACACACCCGCAGAGTGGAAGAAAGATACAACAAATGGAGTTTCATCTCCACGCCTCTGTACCACGCTCAGACACAAGGCAGGAGAGCAAAACCCAAAAGCTGTCCGCCATCACCAAACAGCACCAGTCTTTCAAGTAAAATTGAGAGAGAATACATGGAATATAGCCAACCATCCCCATCAAAAATAAAACACTCTACTTTCCTAAGCTGATCCAATTAGCTCTGTAAAAAAAGGGCTTTTTTTAACACCTCCCAGCAGGCAGCAGATTCAGCTCGTGAGAATAACAGTGCATAATCGAGCACCCAGAGCCCATGGTGTCGAATAAAATCCGGACTGGTTCGCCATGAATATAAATGTCTGGAAATGGATGTTAATGGTCTTGGTGCCATATGGAGGATGCTCCACGATATAAAACATATCTTAAAAAATTCTTTATGATTCTCTAATTGTGAAACTGGTGACAAAGTTTCTGTCCTTGACATGATACTTCTCTGAGTTGAGACTGTAAAATCCATCAGCTGAAAAACAAAAATAAATACCCAATGAAGAAAAACCCTCCCTTTTTCCTATAAATGAATTTAGGCTCATGATAGAAAAGTGAGAAAAGGCCAAATTAAATTTAAAAAAGAAGAAGAAGAAAAACAAAGGAAGAAACATCCGTACATAGTCCGACCGTTCAGAGAGAACCACTCTCATATGCTGATGTTTGGGTGATCTCTTTCTAGTCCTTGTGAATATATGGGAGCATGCTGCCTGCCTCCTTTTACGGAACGTGGTAATATGGCATTGTCCCTTGTTAACGTGGTCACTCCCGGTCTGGTCACATTTTCATGACCCCTTTTCCTGCCTTTAGGACATTCGGGCCTCTGTCCTCTGGCTGGGATATCTCTCCCACCTAGGCTGACCAGCAGTCCCATTTTAAACGGGACAGAAAACAGCGGTACTGTCCCGTTTCAAACGGTACATCTGGTCAGCCTGCTGACACCTTGAGTGTCGCCCAGTGACACTAGGCTGAGCAGATGCACCATTTGAAATGGGACAGCACCAGGCTTTTCTGTTCCCTTTGAAATGGAAATGGACAGCCTACTCCTGCTTCACTTCCCTTTCTCATCCGGCCTTACCTCAATGTGATTTTCCACTATGTACGCGTCTGCATTAGCATTTCTGTGCTTGGGACCTGTGCTGGGCCATCAGGCCTTGCTGGGGACCCAGCAGCCAGCCCGGCTGGACTCCGGTTCCCTGGCCAGGCCCCTTGCTAGCCAGGGCAGCCTCTGCACAGTCACTGCTCACCACCAGCTCTCCCACCAGCCTTGGTTTAAATGGCTCATGAGGCCCGTATCTTTTCCTTGAGATGATTTTTGAAATGTAAATAGATTTGCAATGGGTTTCCCGCCTGAGGGCCATTAGCTTCCATGGTTTCTGTCCCTTAGCCATTTCAATAGGAAAGCCACAGATGGTTGTTCCTGAGGCAATCTGGGGCATGGTGGAGCAAGGCCCACGTGAACACGACACAAGCTGTTTCCAGGGATGCCCAGAGACATCCCGCACACTGTGCCTGACACCTCCCAGGGACAAGAAAGTCCCCATTCTCCAACTGAAGAGCTACCGTAGTTGAGGTCTTTTGTCTTCTCAAGACTTAGGACAGTCCCCTTGTCAATCCCTGGCGGCCAGGTACCGTCTGCCCCATCTTTCCTTAGGGTATCTGCCACCTGACCTGGACTGGGACAAGCCTTACCTGTTCATAGGTGGCAGCCTCGGCCCTGCTCAAGGAGCAGTGGGCAGCTGGGACAGGGCCAATTGTCCCCAAAGGGAAACAGATGTGGGGAGGGAAACCGTAGTCATGGGCCAAAATGAAGTTCATGTTGGAAGGTCAGCCTCCCCACGACCTTCCTGCTGCCAATCAAATACCGCCCCACGCAGCATTATACTCAGGGGAAGCAGATGTATCTGTAAAGTGGGCATGGTGTAGCTCCACCCCTGAGGGTTACTCTGGGGAGTAGTATAGTGACACCCTGGAGAAGCCGTGTCACCCAGGACACGGCACATGTCTGAGCATCCTGAGTAGAGCCTGGAATTGTGTGTGGCTTGTCCCTAAACATCTGGGAGAAGGTCGCACACATTCACCCGCCTAGAAGAGCTGTAATTTTGGTTGCAACCCGGGTGTGCAAGGAACAGTGAAAAAGCCCATTTCTAATAAAACCTGGTGACGGAAAAAATACCCCTCCTCGTGCCATTAAGCACTGGAGAAGGAACCACGCATTCCGGCTGAGCCTGTTGGTAGATGCTGGCTGCCCCAAACAGCCGCGGGCACGAGCAGGTGGGGTGAGAAGGGCGGGGCAGGACGTCACCTGGGCCTTCCTGACTTGGGCCGCAGCAGCCAAGGTGAGGGTGGGGGGTGCGGCTGAGGCGGCGAGGCTTCCTGCCGGGCACTGAGTCACAGGCAGCGACAGGCTCTCACCACACGCAGTGACCCCTGCTTTATCGGGGTGACTTTGACCTCAAGTTCTGAGCCATTGGGTCTGGAAGAATCACTTCCTCACTCGTCATCTTTGGGGTCACCTGAAGCATTTGTTTCCCTGGCACGTGGGAGCAGGTGAAAAAGGAAAGAAAATTTCTCTTTCCAATGCCCCCCCCCCTTGGGACGCCATGGGCACCTCGGATGGGACAAGGTGGCATTGCAGGAGGAGGTGGAGAGGTCCAGGCAGGGGCTGATTGGCCAGGGCCCTGCCAGCCCTGCCCAGCTACCTGCACAGGTCGGCCACCTGGCACCTGCCACCCAGCCTGCGCCAGTTGGCCTGCGGGGAGTGACACAGGAGGTTACCTGTACGTCAGCCTTGCATTTCTGGGCATGGGGAATGGGTCCCGTGACAGGCAAGGACGCTGAGCCAGGAGGGACTTTCCAAAGCGGTCTTGGCTGTCCCTGTCCTAGAAAGCCACCTCCCCGAGACCAGGCACCTCATCTTCTTGTTCACCCTGGTGCCTGGAACGTGGCCCAACACGTTGAAGCCACCTCCCATGCTTGTTGAAATCATTGTCGAATGATTGGTGAGGAGCAGAGGTGACTGGAACATGTGTCCTGCCTTAGATACATGCTGTGGTCTGTGAGGGGGGTGTCAGCCCACACACGGCCATCGGCAGCCCCCTGGGTCCTGGAATGCCACAAACCCATCGTCGCTCATCAGCGGCTGCCTGAGAACTTTAGCAGTGGAGATGTGGCCAAGAACTCCACAGGGGTCCCCTCCTGGGACTTCCGTTCTAATGGGAGGCGATGGGGCAGGGAGAAGGAAGTGCTCTGAGGGATAATAGCATCGATCCTGTCATCCTCCCATGCCATCCCCCTAATCCAGTTGTCTCTACCAGGTTCTTCCCTGACCTGTCCAGGGTCCTTCCATCAGACAGTCACAGCTTCCACTATGACACATCGGAGATTAAACCCATCTCCCCTCCTTCCTGTGGAACTCTCTCTCCCTCCTCCCTTTCATAAACTACCATCCATCCTGGTCATCCTAGGAATTGCTGCTCAAGTGTCACCTCCTCAAAGAAGCCCCCCTGGGTCCCCGGGGCTGGATCACGTTGTCATACTCTTTGTGACTTCGCACCATCACAACAGGCCCTTCACAGTTACTAGCGTCACTGGCCGTGCCATTTGCATGCTTGACTAGCACAGCGCTAGGACGGCACGGACTACATCTGTCTTGTCCAGCATGGCGTCTCCAGTGTCCGTCACAGTGACTGACGCACAGTGGAGGCTTGCCAAATGCCCGAAGGTCTGGTTCAGGAGCAGGCCTGGTGGTGCTGGCTGCCCCCATTAGAAGCAGCCAAGGGTCTTTGCAGAAGCTTGAAGTAGCGGTGCTGGTTGCAAGGATCTTCTGATCCTCAAGGGGCTGAGCAAGGTGGAGAAGGGGCTGGGGAGCAGTGGACAGCCACAGAAGAGCTAGGGACTTGGGCTCGGGACATAGTAGCCACGGAGGGAGCTGGGCAGTGGGAGGGTCACCAGGTCGCACCTTGGGGACTGTGTGTTAGGATGACACAGCCACCGGCACAGTCGTTGGGGCCCCAGAGGGCATGTCTGGCCCCTAGTCTTCATTGTGGGAGGTGACCTTCCATTATCAAGATTCATATCATGAGGCTTTCTCCATTTGGGAAGGAAGGAATGCAGCTGCTGGGCGAAGCCAAAGAAAGAAAAAAATGCAAGTCCAGGAGGAGATTCTGTCCTTCACATGGGAAAATGGACTTTATTGAGCAACTACTGCCTTCAGGGTAGTATTTGTTTCCCCACCTCCACTCTTTCCCTAGCCCGACCTCTGTCCCCATTAGAAGACCCTGTGGAGGGTACCCGCTAGCAAGAGCACTAGTGTACGTGAGAAACAGCTTTCTGGGAGGAAAAGAACCCCGACTCCTGCTGCCTGCCAATTTCCATGGTGTAAATACTCGTGCCATGGCTTATTTCAAGCTACAGACACGATATCACTGACGTCCGAGTTGGGAGAAGGTGTGCAGTAGTACAGTATAATACAGTATTTCTATAGCTACAATAGCCATAAAGAACCTCAAAGCCTAGAAAACAGTAAAATGCAGCAAAATATCTTGCACCATCACAATTCAGATTTGAATCCCAAATTTGTGCCAAAGGTTGTATTCTGATTCTTCGGTGAATCTAGACAGAGCAAACAGGTTTTCATTTGTTTTATAAATTCTGGAAATCTTCAAGAGAAGCACTGGGCAAAGGTGTGAGTGGTGAGGTGGGTGGGTGGTGGGGTAAAGGTTGCCATTAGACATCCTTCAAGGAATGTGTACCTTAACCCCTGTTCTGTGAAGTGGAAAAAACATGGTTTGGAAAAAAAACACCAAACTTTTAGGCTTGCTCAAATATTAAAGCAGCCTGCTTTGGGATTGTGGTCTGACGTGTTGTTGTCGGGTGCACTTTAATTATGATGAACAGCCACAGGGTTACAAGGCAGGGCCTTGGTTGGGCCGGCAGACAGTGTGAGCATTCCCCAGCTTCCTCGAACTTAAAGTCCTGAGCTTCCTGATAGACGTAGAAGCACAATACGGCGATTGTGTCTCTTTTCCAGACCTTTGCCTTCCTTCCCTTTCCCACGCAGAGATCGGTAGACAGCCATAAAAGCTTTTTTTTTTTTCTTTTTCACTCAGCATTTCACATTCCAGCTATTTGTTTACTTAGGTATTTATTGGCTTGCCTTAATCATTCAATAGATATTCCCTGGGCATATATTCTGTGTGTCCTGTGCTGGGTTAGCACCACAGAGAGCTGGCATTTAGGATGGACATTTGAGGAGTCTGGAAAATTGGGGAGGCCAGAGCTTCATCTGATAAGATTCAATTCAGTTCCTCTCAGGCACAAACTGGATTAGAGGGCATACTCCAGAAAAGCCCACATTTCCCCAACCTCCAGACCTCTGGTCAACCATGTCACTTCTGCTTGAAAAGTGCTTTCTCCACCCTTTCCAGCTCCTGAAACTGCTCCTCCCTGGCCTGGAGACCAGGCATCTTTCCTTCAGAGAACTGCCCACTGGAAGCCAGGCGTTAAGCCAGCCCCCTGGGAGCCCCAGCTGACATGGGACACAGTTCTTGTCCTCAGGGAGCTTACAGTCACAGGAACAATAATATATGGCACCTGGGATAGCAGTCTGTCAAGGGCTGGGGCCGGGCACTGGGAGCAGCCTTCTTAGATGACGCCATCCTTCAGGCGAGGCTGGACAGATGAAAGAAGTGTGTTAGGCGGCCAAGAGGACAGGAGGGGCACTCTTGGCAAAGGGAATGGCTTGAGATCAGGAGCTGAGTCAGTGGGTGTGAGGGTAGAGGCATTCTATTCTTGTTGAGTTGAAATAAAAAACACAAAGCTCCTTGGTGGCTGATAGGATATGTATAGGTTAACCCAAGGAGAAGAGTTCCGAACGGCTCTGACAAGTACAAAAGGCAGAAGACAAAACAGGTCTATTTTTACATGTTTTCAAATACTGAGAAAAAAATTCAGGATGTATTCTGGATGTTTTTTATTGTCTTTGTACTTCCCTGTATTTTCAGATTTAAAATAATTGCCAGTATTACCTGCTGCCCACGCACTCTACCGTCTGCAGGGGGCGCACCGCCGGGACACCCTCCCTCTGCCAGAATGATGGGCGGGGCCCCCAGGGCCCTTATGGAACTGGCGATTGGCTGGCTGGGCCGTCCATCACGGCCTCCCGCCCCCGCTCTACGTCACATGACGCAGCCCATCATGGCGGCGGGAACGCGGCTGCCGGGGCCCGCGGTTCCGCAGGGCTGCTGCTGTTGCTGCTGTTGAGAGGCGGCGGCGGCGGCGGCGCAGGCGGGCGGTCGGGCGGGAAGGATGATGATTCTGTGGCCGGAGCGGCGGGTGCGGATCAGGAGCCGAGCTGAGGTTTGGCCAAAGCGCCGTGTGACCAGGAACAGCCGGCGCGGGTGCCGCTGAGGCAGCAGCAGGAGCGACTGACGGACGGACGGACGGACGGGAGGCGACCGGAGAGCCGGCCCCGGGGCCGTGCGGTGGGCGAGATGCCGGGGCCACCGGCGTTGCTGCTGCTGTTGCTGCTGCTGCTGGCCGCTGGCAGGACCGGGGCCGCGCCACTTCCGCAAACAGGTGCAGGTGAGCGGGCGCGGGGCTGCGGCGACCGGACTGCGGGGTCGCTGCGACCCGGGCGGCCGGGGAGAAGGTATCAGGCCCGGTCGGTCCAGCCTCGGCGCCGAGGAGTTGGAGAGCCTGCAGGGACGAGAGAGGCCCTGGGAAGCGAACGATTAGGGAGGTGTCTGCCGCAGGGGGCGTCTGTCAAGGGGGTGGGGGGTGCGAGCTGCTCTCCGGGGCCGAAGCCGAGGCGAGGCGCTGCGGCTGGGCGGGCGGCGAGCGCGGGGTGGCGGCCACCGACCCCTCCCGGGGCAGACTGCGGTACTGGTCCTGGACCTGTTGCCTGAAGGTCCTCAGCCTACAGCCCTTCCTGGCAGTTGTGCTGGTCTTTCCAGATGTCACCTGCCTCCTGTGAGCCTCTCATTATCTTATAATAAGAACCGTTCCTTCCGTCCAATGCTCCTTAAATGCAAATACCTTTGGAGAGCTGGGCGAAGTTTCCTTCGCTCCTTGCAACTTGTTCTGGAAGTTGTAAATTGATTTTAGACGCCGTGCTTTTTATGCGGATTGAGTCTCCGTGGATGCGAAGGAAGCAACTCTATAAGTATTTGTTTTAGGAAGCTAGTGATTAGAGTAGTAGCCTTTGAATAACTGTTGACAAAATGGCCCAAAGATTAAAGTTTCTATTTTACCTACGTCAGTGTGGTTTTCTTTCTTTATATTTTGTAGGTGTTGTTTTCATTTGCAGTATTTCCTATATAAAACTTCAACCCAAGAAAACATCCCAAATTGGGCCATTGTTTTCTTTAAAGGAAAAAATAATCTTAGGCTGATTTGCCATTATCTGCTGCTTATCTTTGAAATGAGAAGAGGTTGAAATTTCATAAGAGTCATAGCATTTTAGACTTGAAATAGACCTTAAAGAAAATTTAGTTCAATTTCTTGTTTTCCAATTGCGGAAGCATAACTAAAAACCCAGGTCTCAGATTCCCCTAGTTGTGTGATTCAAATCTTGGAACTGTTTAAGGAATGCTCTTGAGGTCAGGAATTATTTTAGAATGGTGTTAATTGGGTACAGAATGTGGAAGTTACTGTTCCCAGTAAAGACATGTTTTTCAAACACATTTACCAGCTACCGGTATATGTAACCATTTCCAAAGCTACACCTGGTTTTGTCCTTGTGTGTTCTGTGGTTGAGTATCAGCTGTTATCGTTGTTCCATATAACATATTGCTAAATTTCTGCCACTGCCTTAGATCAAATATTTGTAAGGTGAATTTTGTTTTCTGATCTGATAGATAAGAGCAGTGAATATTATTAGAAGTGTGTAGGCAACCCAGGTAAGATTTTCAGAAAGTGTCTGGGAAGTTATAAAAGATTATATGGAAAAATGTTGATATTGAAAGATACTGATGGTGAGATTGAAAATTAGCACTAGAGTGAAGGATAGGGGATAAAGAGTGAAAGGGATTCAAGAAGTTTCTGGATTTTGCACTTAATTGATTTTTTATATATTTTGAAAAACATTCTGTGTAGGAGCCCATAGAAATATGCCTGCCTATAAAACTCATAACATGCTTTTTTAACCCTTTTAGTGTGACAGGCCGATATATCGGCTTTTGCATCTCGGGCGAAAAGTGCGGTGGGCCGATACACCAGCTCATACATAGACCATAGTTAAAAGCGCTATAACTTACTATATTTTTTCTTGTATGATGTATGACTAAAATAATTACATTTCTTTTTCAGACAATGTAAAAGAATGGTATTATTATTAACTAATTCAATTTATATAAAACTAAAAAACAGCATATGGATATCTAAAACAATAACTTCATAATGTTTTTTTTCCTAAGGTGGTACATTTTATTGAATTACCCTTCGCATTTCTCGCTAGTACCGCCGTCAGAAGGTAGCACTAAGAGGGTTACAAAATTATTTTCTTTTACTGTTTTATGGAGGTATAAGTCATAAAATCTGAAGTTTTTTGGGGGTAATGCTGTAAAACTATAAGGAAAATTAATCCATAAACAGAAATATCAAATCTTGACATAAATAAAACATAAAGATATTGGGGATTTATAGCAACTTTTGCAGACTTTTTCTTTATATTCTGTTGCTTGGAAGGTATATGATTAGGCATATGGTATATGAATGACAGGTACCTGGGGATAAATTCTGTAGAAAAGATGCACAATTGCACATAGATTTGAAAGGGTTTTGTTTCCATCCAGGAGCGATTATTAATCCTAATAGCAGAGATGAATACTAGACCAAGGAGAATAAAGAAATTTTTGAGCTAATCCCAGTAAGTGAGCTCACTGGTTAAGAAAGGAACGCCTCTGAACACATATTGTTAATAAAAGAGCAGTTAAACGTTGAAAACATAGAAACTCTCAGGCTTTTATTATCTGGGGGCCTGTATTCTATCTGAAGGTAGGGCTGGCCATTGTCAAATTAATGATAGAGATTATTGCATAGGGTCGTTTGCCTCCTTGGCCTTACTCTTTCTGTTTGAAATTCAAACTAGTAAAAGGTGCCTTGGAGCAAGTATGACTTAATCGAGAATAGATTGAAAAAAGTACTTGCGTTTTATCCTTTGCCAGCTCATTTGCATGGGGAAAGAAATGAGGCAGTTAACTAAAATTCAGCATTTAAACTGAAGTTCATTTATCCAAGGTTTCTTTGTCATCCAATATCATTTCTAGGTTTGGAAATTGAAACAGGTATTTACCCATTCAGTCATAATAAACTTTGTAAATATGTGATTGCCTTTCCCCATCAAGCAAGAAGACATTTCTTTTTTCTTAAAGATTTATTTTTATTGTTTTTGACAGAGAGAGAGAGAGAGAGAGAGATACAGAGACAGAGAGAAGGGGGAGGGCCCAGTCAGTCTCCATAGTTACACATCATTGGTTTTTCCACATAGTTTCATTCCACAGGTGGGCGCGGGGCTACACAGGGCAGGAACTGGGCCGGGGTGTCACCCCGGTGAGAACCAAACTGGGGGAACTCCCCAGTTCAGCATGTGGGTCCACATGGGCAGGGACCGGGATTCAGTCCTCATTCCCCGGGGCTGCAAAATGAGCGCTTAACCCACTGAGCCATCCCAGCTTCCCAAGAAGACATTTCTTGATTGAACTTTATTTTGGGTCTCTGTCTCATTGGCTGTCCCTTATGCCCTCTCTGGAAGCTTCTTTTCCTGAGAATCTATATTTCTGCAAGAGCCCTTGTTATGTAGACTGGGACCTGGTTGGTCCTCACGAGGAAACTTGCAGAAACTTGCAGAAAGGGAGAAAGTCTACTGTTTTCACACACAGTTAAATTACCAAGCTAAAGTTACAGTTAAGAAATTCTTTCCTACAAACCATAGTTATCAGATTATTCTCTTCTTAGAAAACATTTATGTGCCTTTTATAAGATTCTCCAACTCACACTGTAAAGATAGATGTTGGATGTGTGGAGGCATTCCTCTGGGTCCACAGTTTATTAATATTAGGGTAGTGGTTAGACAAGGAAACCACTTCTATTGTTTTGTGGCATATTAGGTCACAGAGTACAGAGGAAGCTTGTAGCAGTTCCTGAAAAAGGACCTTACGGACGTCTGTGAAGCCGGTGGGATTCCACTACTGACTAAACAGCAGCTTGTGAAACCGGGGCTCTCGTTTTAGATTAAACAAACAGACTTGTACCTTGAAAAATATCTCTGAAGTGAAGGAAGTACTTTCTAAAGTGTGAATTTTTGTGTTTATTTTGACAGTTTCTGAGAAATAAAAAGTATTTTCAACAAGCTTTCCATGCAAATTATTTCAGGATTTGAGGTTAGAGATTTGATTTAGGTTGGAAATGAATATTGTAATTGCTTTCAGTTGGCGATATTTTTGGGTCTACCAAATATGCTCATTTGCACAGTAATAGGAAGTCTGTCCACTAATTTTGTAGCTGATTAGCATTGAAGTTATCAAGTCCCTACAGTTTTGCTGATACCAGTGTGCTGTTTATGCAACTCTTCATGTTTAGAGTCCTTGGGCCCTCTGTGTCCCCGGTGGGCTGTGTCACTCAGATAACAGTTGTACATATAATAAAAAAGACTTTGTAATGTAAATAAGGGATGACCAAGGTTCTGAAACAGTTAAAGAAACGAGTCCTCAGAAAAGTCCTTGTAGATGGACATATAAAAAGAATCCACCTTTTCAGTCTAGTTGAGAGTAAGCCATGAGCCAATCATGGGAAGACAGTAGGTGTTATAGATGAACTAGGACTTTGGAGCTGTTCTGGCTGTGAGACCTTCCTCTGCCACTTCAGTAGCTTTCAGACCCTGGGCCAGTTTCTTGACCTCGCCAAGCTTCTTAGAAGTCAACCATTTAAAAAAGATGATAATATTTACCTAAAGTGTAGTTGGGAGCATGAGGTAGTGTGTGGTGGTATTCATATCTGCTACATGTTGGGCACGTGGCATCGTAGATTTCTTCATTGCTTCAGATTTGTAAATTGGGTGGGCTGTTATAAAATTGACTAATGGTGAGTGCCATGGCCTAAAAAAAGAACTCAAAGTGATAGGTGCTTATCATGGAATGCCTAGAAACTTCCTGGATTTTAAAAATCTTTGTTACTCAAAATAACTTGTTATATGATAGGGAAAGAAGAGATCCTTTAAATCTAGCTTAAGTATAATATGTAGGCTAGTATTTCTACTTCTTCAAGTTAGTAATGTTGGGGAACAATGTTAGACATTTTTTAAGATGGTATGGATTTGTCTGCTTTTAAGTAATAAACCTGTTTTTAAACGACAGGATGACTGAAGCTCTTGCATGTGAACAGTTGCTGGTTTTAATTTTCTTAAAGGATCCAAGAGCAATCTAAGTTTAGTTGATCCCAAACAAAATTATATACTTGTACAAAGCACCCCAAAGGCAGTCAGTTAACCTAGCCCCTCAAGGAACCCACACAGGGTTGAGGCTTCCCTTAGGAAATGTCACTTGGACAGTTGAGTATGACTGACTTTCTCTTTTAAAATTCTGTCTTTTTGAGGACTCCTACCTGTGCTTTACTCTTTATAAAATGCTTATTACTCAGACACAAGGAAAGGAATATTATAGAAAGGAGAAGCTGGACAAATATTGCTTGTCTACAACAGACTGCCATATCTAAGGATTGTTTTTAGATTTGATTCTCAACTTTTCTGTGAATCTTCATATGAAGACACTATTATGAGAGAAAGCTGAAGAAATATATAAAATCAGTGTGTTGGAGCAAAATATTGGAGTGAAGTATTAATATTTTTAGATTGTAGCAAGTGACTGATTTGGAAGGCAGCTATGCTCACCACTATACCACCAATGCTGCACAAGTGACTGATTTGGAACCATGCCTTGGCATTATAATTATTTGCCACAAAGAACAGGGATATCAGAAAAATAACCTCAGTATTTAAAAAACATTTTTTTTTGGCAAAGGTTAACACAGTGCATAGATTCCAAATTTCATTTGACTCTTGTGATTCAAGTGGGAAAAATGAGAATTGTTGATGCCAGATGTCTCAGGAGCCTGAAACCTCTTTGCAACCTCAATTTCTCTACTAAGACTTTTCTTCTTGCCTAGTCATTAGAGATTCCCACCCCTAATGAACTCCTACGGTATTTATGTGGGGGACAGGGTGTTCCGTGCGGTGCAGGATGAAAGCATTGAAACTTAAATTTTTATGTATTTTCATTTCATCCTTTTAAATTTTTGACAGGTAACTCTTGGATATATTGGTACATTAACACATTTTATGGTTTGTAAATAAATTTACATGAAATGGGAGAAGTGTAAAGAAAATTTACTCAGGGCGGGATGTGTGATCAAAAAGGTTTGGATTTCACTGTACCAGTTTATACTTTGCATTTAGCAAATACCATTTGTTTAAATTTTGCCTCTTCGCCCAGATAGCAAGGACTCTGTCTTATATTCTTAGTACTTTTAGTGTTTGCATGGTATCTCACAGGTTGTAGATGCTCAGTAAAAGTTTGTGGGTGATGAAGATGATACTGGAGACCTAAGTTCACCAGACTTGTGCACACCTGTGTGTTGCATGTGTGTTTTAAAAGGAGAGGTGTACTCTTAGACTCTCTAATTCTTATGTGAACCTTGCTTTTCATTCATCCAAGTTCATCACCTAGAATGAGACCATTTATAGTTTTTATTTTTGTTTTTTTTTTTTTTTTTTTTTTTTTTTTTTTTTTTTTTTTTTTTTTTTTTTTTTTTTTTTTTTTTTTTTTTTTTTTTTTTTTTTTTTTTTTTTTT
>PVKE010030671.1:0-19481 GCA_004027555.1 Craseonycteris thonglongyai
GATAGCAATCAAAGAGGGGAACGGATTCTTGGTGCACATGCCCTTGCTTGAGTTTAGCCACAGCCACACAGTGCTAAGGTCATCCGGACTGTTCAGGAAGCACAATCGTGGGTGGCTTTTTAATGAAGATTCTTAACTATATTAAACTAAGAAGAGAAACTCTGGCTTGCCTGAGACATCTCCATTCTGCCTTCCCAGTTCACAGCTATATGGAGGTGGGGAGTGCCTCCTGAGCCCAGCCAATTTGAGCGGACACTCCCCTGGGTCCCACAGCCCTCTCTTCCCCAGCTTCAAAGTCTGTGGTATTTGGGTTCCCGTTCTGACTTAGTTTTCATCCCTCCTCTTAAAGGCCAGTTCTCCTTTCTATAAAAACAGGGGGGCGGGGGGGGGGGAATTGAGTCTCGTTGGTTGGGACAGTGCAAAACCATCTAACTAAAAGCGAAAGCTTTGATTCCTCTAATTCAGTGGTGTCTTGGAAATTCATGGGGACAAATGAATTGTCAAAGTGATGGAGGGGAAGGGTGGGGGGCGCTACCCATATTCAGTGAGAATGTGGGTGGCAGGATGTTTAGCCCTGTACCTTCTGCTCAACTCTCAAATATCCCGCATTGGACAGTCACACTTGTGAAGAATGTATTTATGATCACCTGAGACTAGAATGTGCATTCCATAAAAAACAAACAGGGGAAGCCAGGATGGCTCAGCGGCTTAAGCGCTTGCTTTGAAGCCCCAAGGACTGAGAATCAAATCCCAGCCCCGGCCCAGGTGGACCCACATGCTGAACTGGGGTGTGCCCCCAGTTCAGTTCTTGCCGGGACCTATGTGGGTGGCTCCTGGCCCAGTTCCTGCCCTGCACAGCCCTGTGCCCACCTGTGGAGTGAAACTATATGGAAAACTAATGCTGTCAACTATGGAGACTGCTCTGGGCCCTCCCCCTTCTCTCTGTCTCTCTCTGTCTGTCAAATCAATAAAATAAATCTTAAAAAAAAAACCCAACAACAACAAAAAAAACAGGCATACACTCTTTTATGTATAAACATGAAGTACTTTGCATAGTTTTAATAATGCTCTGTTTTTCTGGAATCTTGTGTAAATCAAGGGAAGTCTGTATATACTTTGCTTCATTTGAAACTTGACCAAAAGTTGCTCCCAATTTTGGAGAAATCACACCACCAATCACAACACAGCTCACGGTATTGAAGGTGCCAATACAACAATTACAACTCTAGGTCTGGGTTTGTAATTTAGCTCTCATGCTCTGGGTAATTCTATATCTAGATGATAGCAGTATTTGGACCTGAGCATCTATATGCTAACTGAATACAGCTTATGTTATTACACATTGCTTGCCTTTTATTTAGCCGTAGGCCCTTTATTTGATTTAGGCCATACTATGTATGGGCTTTAAAAACCAATTCTGTGTCCAGATAGGTTGAATTTCATTTTAGGAAAGGGAAGGGGCATTACAAGAGACTCATCATAAGAAGAGGCATTGGCATTGGTTCAATAGAATTGTAGTTGACTAGTCTAGATGTTCTAGTAGGCTCATCAGGGTCCTGTATGCCTATAAATGATTGACTTTGTCAGCTAAGGCAAGAGGGTTATAAAGCATGTCCCAAAATTCACGCAAGAAGTAATTTTGATAGAAAGCACAGGTTTATAATTAAAAATTGTAAATTTTCATTTCTCAACAATGAAAACGCGTTGTTCTTTCATGTAGCCTCCATTTTTAATAACCCTGAACTGTCAGCTGTCATACTGTCTTTTTTTTTCATTGGCAACACTTTACCGCACAAATGATGCAAAATTCAAATCTTGCGTGAATTTTGGGACACCCTTTAGAACTGCTTTTACTCCTTTTTTCTGTCTCTCTCCTCTCCCTTTCCCTCCCATCCTGAATTTTCATTGCCACCCCTTGTTGTAAACTGTGATAACAGCTTTGGAGACTGCAAATGGTCTCTTTGGAATCAATGGACACACCCTACTAGCTTCTTGACGAGTTCCCTTCACAGCAAGGAGCAATTTGCACGCTTTCCTTGTCTGTGTTTCACCTGCCTGTGCTGGTGTACTAGTGCGAGGACAGACAACCAGAGTGCCGCTGAGGGGACACAGTTTACTCATTCTGAAAAAGGTAGAAGATCTGTGTATTTGACATGAAAGCTGCCAATGGCTCTTGGTTGACGGTGGGCTGTTCTACGTAGAGGGGCATCACAGGAACCCTCTATTTGTCTCTTATTTGGAGCCTTTCAAACAGAACCATTGCTTCCACTTAATTTTAACCACCTCACCAGATTTAACTTTTATCTCCAATTTACACAGACATATCCTACCTCATTTCTGCTGGTCACATGTCTATTTTGTGCAGTGCAAAGGAAGTGCCTGGTGAGATAAAAAGGCATGTATGTCTATAGTTTCAGTTTCAAAGCCATTGGTGCTTTTCTCAGCTTAAGACTATTGACACAGTATTTACCCAGTTTTCCAATTATGATTCTGATCTTCATGGTAGAATTTTAAATCTTGTAGCTGAAAAGGCAGTTCAATGTCATTTCTCTTCATTTATGTCCACATTGTATTATTTCAACATAATCTCACTACAGTGGGATGATTTATGTTTATAGTATGCTGTTTATATTTGAAAATGTGTGTATAGATATTGCAATAATACTAACAACCCCATTTTACTCTACTTCCAGGGGCAGGGAAATGCACTATTCCACCACATTGAGTTACAAAAGTTACATACTGTAACGTTACTGGAATATTTATTTATTCAGTGCCTAAAATGTGCGCCGTTAAACATTTTTCATTGTTATTAGAAAATTAAGACTATGACAAGCCTCACATTGGTATATATGTGACAGTTTTACTTTTCCAGTAGTTAAAGCTAACATAATAAATAATTTCTTTTTTCTGTCTTAGGGGAATGATTAAAAACAAACTGGCAATTTATATTAGTACCGTGATGCCTTGGAATTCGAACTTAATCCATCCCAGAACCCTGTTTGAGTTCCAAAACATTTGAGTTCCAAGACAAGTGAACGTTCGGATAAAGCTATGGGCTGTATAGTTGATATGTCCCACATGAACAACATGTTGGCGTTGGGATTCCAAAGCAGGGTTCGGATTCTGAGGCAAAGTTTACTTGATTTTTTTTGTTTGGATTCCAAGTTGTTCGAGTTTTGTGGCATTTGGATTCCAAGGTATCACTGTATTTGGGTTCTGCTAATTGCATTGACATGCATCTTTTAATAGAGGCTTAACCTGTGTTCTCATAGCTCTTTTCGGAAGTCAAGTGCCATAGGATAGGCAGCCCAAAGTGTCTAAATGACGTATTCTAAGCATTTGCCCTTGGAGCGGATGAAGTCAAGTACACTTAGGGAGGGGGCCATTCTGGAAATGGCCTAATAGATCTGGGTTCTGACAAACTTTCCAGACTATCAGGAGATCCAGTAAGAGCTAAAACCCCTTCCAGTGACTACACAACTGTTCTGGTTACTAGTGCTGAGCAACAGCTTACCTCACGGTGTCTGCATATCAGGAATTCAGGAAGGGCTTGATCAGGCCATGTTCCCCTGCAGTCCCAGTCAGACAGTGGCCAGAGTCACCTGCTTCCATGCATTGTCTAGAGCAAAGGGGCTGGCCAGGCATTTTCTCCTGTTCCTGCAGTCTCAGGTCGTTCCGGGTGCTTGCTCCCCACGGGCGGGTTGAGCCTCCTTGCAGCATGGTGGCCTTGGGGCAGTGAGAGTGGTCCACGGCCACTCAGGGCCCCGGGGCTCCAGCACTAAGCGGCTGCCTTTGACAGCGTGCCCTCAGAAACCATGCTGAGCTGTTTTCGCCTCACTCTCTTGGCTCTGACCAAACCAATAGCCTGCTCAAGTTCAAGGCGAGAGGAGAGAAACCGTACTTCTCCTGTAAGAGAAGATGTGGGGGGTGACTGTGGAGCCATAACAACAGTCCTGCTCAGCTTCGGAAGCCCCCCGGCCACTGTCCCCACACAGAGCAGCACCCTTGTTGGTTCTGCTGGTAGAATCCCACGTCTGCCTTGGGCATCCCACGTGACAGCAAGCTTCCGAAAGAGAGGCTCATGGGCAGCTTCCCATCTTAGGCAAAACTCTAGATCCCTGTGCTAAGGTTGGTAGTTGCACACGCCATGATGCCCTCCCTCTTTCAATGGGGCTGACATGTAGCTTCTAGAGCGGTAAATAAAAAAAAAGTTGTGTTTCTGCCATAGAGTTCTCACATACCCTTCATCCTTTCCCTCCCTACTTTCCTTCTTCACGGTGAGAAGCTTCTTTTTCCTCTGTGAATAGTGATATCAGTTTCACAGCAGTGGATAAATGTAACTTTGTGACACCGATTAAGCAGAAACTTACTTGTAAAATATTTATTTTTAAGAAGATTAAACATGCCATATTTGAAGACAATTCATATCAGTATTTTGACACTTCCCCTCTGTCTGGCATCATTCATTCATTCATTTATTCATTCAAATTATGAGCGCATCGGCATGCTAGCCCCTATACCTAGTTATACATACCCAGGGTACAAATGTTGCAGCTGCCTCTTCCTGATTTTTTCCAAACTCCACAAATCCTCCTGGGACTTTAAAAAAATAATATCTGTGTTAATTGTAACGGCAAGGGTCAAAATGTGTTGACTCACAGAACTTGGAAAGCTGGAGTTGCACACTGGCTCTAGGAACCCAAATGAGCTTGTTCAGTGGTCAGTTCTCTCCTCCAACGTGGGTCGCCCTCCCCGCTGCCACAGATAGTCCCTGGCACTGAAGATGGCAGCCAATGAGAACGTCAAGCTCTGTGGCCTCCAATCCTCCCACCCCAAACAAAAATGTCCTTAGGCTCAGCTTGTGTCCTAGGCCCATCCCCCCAGAGACGAGCCCTGTAGCCATTGCACTGGGGCCGGAACACTCTGTGAACTGAGGACATGTGGGAGCTGCAGAGAACACCGTACCTGCCCACCAGACTGATGCTCGGGCCACCTCCTCCTGTCGATACCTGCTGCTGTGGCCTTGGTACCTGCTAGTCTGTCTGCCTCTGGTCCCTCTTAACTCTAGTATGCTGTACCCCAGCAGCTGACGGGTCTCCTCAGAACTGCTTGGTATCATGCCATGCCCCTTGTCAAATCCCTTCCAAGAATCCCCACTGTCCAGGCCACAATCTCACGGACCTAGTGTGGCATTCTAGGACCCCCACACACGGCCCAAATCGGCCCTCTTGCCCTGCCTCCCCTCCCACTTCTGCCTTTACATATTCTCTACCCCAGCAGCTGCTTTCTCCCAACAAAACGACAACATTCCAGCCCTCCGTGCACTTGCTCCCACGGTTTCCCTCACCTAAAAGGCCCAGTTTGCCTCAGTTTCCCATCCCTACCCATCACATAGAGACCGTCCCAAACTCTGTTTCTCTAAAAGCCTCTCTGACCACCCCTCATGCCAGAGAAAAAGGGTGATTCTCAGAACAGCACCACCCTTCAGATTTTTACTTTCTCCAGGATAAATCCTATCATTCCATGGATACTTTCTCAGACTACCCATTTCTGCCTCTCCTGTCATCTAGTGTGCTTTTTTCCTATCTGTATCAGTCTCGTGACTTTTTGGATGTTAAAAGTCTAGCAGAGTGCCCCTGAACATGGCAGGGAAGGCTCACAGTATCAGGCCCTAGGATTACATGGATTCTGAACAAAGCGAGCTCACACCACAGTCCATCATGGATTCTATGAGCATATGAATGGACTTGGTGGTAGAGGTGGGGGCTTAACTCACCTGCTGCCCCGGGAAGTGCTCTGGATGGCTCCTTGTGGAAATGGGATCTGTGTTGTGCAGACAGCTGCAGCTCAGGTCAAGTCCAAGATACAGAATTAAGTAGAACTTGGGTCCTGAGAAAGATAGCTCAGATAATTTTACCATAATTTCCTTTCAAAATGTGAAACAAGAAAAGGCCAGGAAGAACACTCGACAAATGAATAGGAATACATTGTTAACAATTCTTCATTTAAGTTAGCAAACTTGGATAAGAGATGCTTTGATGGATTTAAGTGCTCCTTTGAAACATTTTCTTCTGCTGTAATAATCCATTCCATTGTTACAAAGTAATTATAATCACCACTCAGTGTCCCAAGTCAGAGCAGGAGACAAGAAGTATTAAAAGCAAGAAGTATCTGAAACATCTTACATGCTGGCTTTCTGCTTTTTAAAAACTGGAAAGCCACATCTCTTTGTACTGTGATCACTGGGGCAAGTGCTTATAATACTTGGGATATGGTTGTACTAGAAAGGTGTACCATAGAGAAGTGATGCGAGACTGAAGAGCAAATGCTCAGTGGTGGATTCATTTGCAGAAAGTGCGTCTCTCTCTGGTCAAGAGAGAATTAGTAATGGAACAGAACAGAGAACCAAGCATAGGGCCTCCATTAAAAACTCAGGTCCTCCTTTCTTGGGCAACTCTGGGGAAGTGGCCTCAAACTGTCACTCATATTATGTTCCTGCCTTTAGGGGAGAACAGGTGAAATAGCAAAAGCTGTGGCCAGGCTCTCACAGGCATAGAAGGATAAGAGACCATGGTTTGACATAACCACAGAGCAAATTCTTGACTGATTTCATGTTCTAGTGTATGAATGATGGTCCAAGAAACGCTGAGGAAGAAACACAGGAGCACACACACGCCAAGGTTCCACATCCATTTAGGAAAAGAGGAAACACGTGTGTGGTGGGGGGAGACGTGAATGCATTTTGCTGGCTGGAATTGCCCGGAATTTGCCAGATCCTGCATCACAGTTCTCACATGGTGTGTTCAGTCTAGGTGTTTTCTCTTGTATGAATTTTCAGCAAGAGTACTTGTCCCCTGTTATGTTATTCAAGAAACCTGATATGTGAGGGACTTCATGGAACATGGCGAGGAATTTGGAGCACAGCAGTTATCCGCTGCAAAACAGAAATGACACTCTTGTGATCTAAACTGGACAGGTGAGGAAAGCACAAGTAAACTACATGGACAGGGGACCTAGGCACCATGTCACATACCTTGTTGTACCCGCCACTCAAAGTGGGTCTTGGGAACCCACTTTGGCCAAATGAAGGAAGCAGAGAGAAGTTGGGCCAGATTCCCTGGCGAGTGGGTGTTGTGCATCTGTGCTGGCGGAGAGTGACTTCTGCTGCATTGCAGCGGCACGCAGGTGACTCTGAGGAGGGAGGGGGCCTTCTCCTGGCACACACAGCTCCGAGCATGCACATGGTGTGCACTTCTTACACCAGAAGGTTATAAAGAGACTCATGGTCAGTGGCAAATGAGCGCACTGCGTGGCCAGGGTCCAAAGCGAACAAGACTGCAATATCAGACACAGGGAATACTGGAGAAGGGGTATGTGGAAGTACCTATGGGATCTTTGTGTTCACCAAAAATCACCCAGCATAAAGGAGGTTCTTAACAACCAGGTGGACAGTATAACTCTTCCCATGAACATCAGCCAGGTTGTTCTCAAGCATGCAGGTGCCCAGGAGCTCAGTAAAGTGTTCTGGAGAACTTGGAGTCTTGACTACTATTGAGTTACTTGGGGCTCCTCAGGCCAGGAAGGCAGCAGGCAGAGAAAAGAACTATTGTATTGGAGGGGACATCCTCTTCATCCCTGCTCACCCCTCAGCCACCGGCCAGGCCTGGGCTGAGAGGAGGGAGAAAATTTAAACTAGATTTGATTGAAGTATACAAGTAGGTCTAGACTAGTTGATCTCTGAATATTATTATGTCTAAATGATAATTAAAACCTAGGGATTATGCTTGAGATGGGATTAAAGTAAGAAAAGATCAGAGTCTATGGTTAGAGAAAACTAAAACCATTTTCTGTTTGTATATCATCTAGTTGAGTCTTTTCAATAAAACAGTTATAAGCATGTTATTCAGAAACATAGAGGAAAATCTCAGAAGGGACAGTGAACAGAGAAAGAGTTTGCCTCTGGAAGGCATATGGAGTTGGAAAAAAAAATTCCCATGATGAGTTTTGCCCACATGATTTTAAAAACTGTGTATGTAGGAGACTTTGATAAAAAAATAAAAATGTATTTAAATAAAGCTAATGTTGTGTTAAAAGGAGTCAAGGAGAGAAAGGCTGATATGGAGAGCTTAGAAAGCCAGAATGGCCCTGTATTTAAAATACTTAAAATCATAGGACATAATTTTAAAATTAGATAGCCTTTGGAAACTTCTGACCCAGGCTTCTGAATCTGGAAGGCATAAGGGCAACCACTGCGTGAGCTTCAAAGGGCTCCATGAATATCCTTGAAGACTTTCTATTCAAAATATTATGAACATGTACATTTTCCAGAAGAAAAAGAGATATTTAACTTTCATTGTATTCTTAAAATACACACACACACACACACACACACACACAAAATTAAGACATACTGATCTGATCCCATTTCTATAAAACAACAATAAAAGCATCTGTATATTTGTAAAGGAATGTGCACGTTTGGTAAAAGTGGGTGGGATGACACAGTAGTACCTATGCAAGGGATTGGTGCGGTAGGGTGGGGGTCAGCGAAGGTTTTCACTTTATCCATAGTGTTCGCATTTTTTCAGTAATGTGACTAGATTAGGCATTATTTATTATGTTAAAAAGTTTTAACTACTGATTGAATTGATTCTTCTCATTTTACAGTTGAGAAAATGAGTTCCAGAGATGTGGTGTAATTGTCTAAGTCCCATGCATTTGCAGAAGTGAGACCAGAGCCAGTCTCCTGCGTCCCACCCGCAAGGTGGGAATCAGCTGGTCTAGCGCAGTCTCTACAACCCTTGGGACTGCAGGGCATGTTTTCAACTACATTGTAGTATGTTTGCACGTGTACATACAGCTGTATAAGCCAAACACTTTTGCAAATAGCATAACAATACCATCACCACTTTATTTTTTTTAAGATTTATTTTATTGCTTGAGAGAAGGTGCAAGACAGAGAGAGAGAGAGAGAGAGAGAGAGAGAGAGAGAGAGAGAGAGAGGAGAAGGGCCCAGAGCAGTCTCCATACGTGTACATCATTAGTTGTGACATTGTTTCATTCCACACAGGTGGATGTGGGACCACACAGGGTGGTAACCAAACCGGGGTCTCTGCATGGGAGGTGAGCACCTTTACCAGCGAGCCATCCCAGTGGTTACCAGTTGTGCTGCAGTTCAGCATATGGTGTTTGCATGGGCTGGGGCTGGGAATCAAACTCCAGATCTCATGACTGTGAGGTAAACGCTCAGCTGCTGAGCTATCCTGGCTTCCCCACCACATCTTACACATGGATAGAAGAGGGGAGTGTAAGCAATTGATTCACACAAGATGTCAGTGTCAGAGGAATTCCAGAGGTGTTGATTTTTGACTTCTTGTTCTACTAGGTCACACCACCTCATCACTATGGTTAGTCGTTCTAAAATGTACCTGGTAAGGATTAGACACTACTCGTGGGAACACATCCTGCCTCATAAAGAGTAGGAACCAGAGTCAGGCCAGCAGGTTTGACTCCTTTTTCCACTTACCTGCTGTGTGACTTGCACCCAACTGCTCAGCCTCCCTGAGTCTGTTTTCTCACCTATAAAATGAGAACAACAACAGTACCACCTTGTAGGACTATTGCAATAATATGTGTCAATGCGCTTACCACTGTGACTGGCAGAATTCAGAGGTAGCTGTTACTCTTCTTAGTGGATGAGCTTCAAAAGGGAGTCTCCTGTTCAGGTGAAGAACAGTTTGGACAAACACAGCAACTCTACATGTGGAAATGGAGAAAGGGAACAGCTGTGCAGCTGAGATGTCTAGCTGTGTTCCCAATTAGGGCAAGACGTCCAAGAGGGACATTTCCGGGAGAGGCGCCTCCCTGCTCGGCCTTCCCCACTGTGGCCAGTTCCCCTTTCAGACAGATTTCATATCTATCTATATCATCTATATCTATATCTATATCTATATATAGAGAGATTTATTTTATTGTTTGAGAGAAGGTGAGACAGAGACAGAGAGAGACAGTGAGAAGGAGGGAGGGCCCAGAGCAGTTTCCATTGTTACACATCATTACTTTTTTGACAGTTTCATTCCACACAGGTGGATGTGGGACCACACAGGGCGGAACCAAACTGGGGGCGTCCCTCATGGGAGGTGAGAACTTCCATTCCCATCCTGGCAGTTACCAGATGCGCCACAGTTCAGCATCTGTGTTTGTATGGGCCAGAGCTGGGATTTGATCCTCAGACCTCGTGGTTGCAAGGCAAGCGCTCAACCTGCTGAGCTATCCCGACGTCCCCTGAAGACAGATTGCATGTCACTCACTCACTTTATGATTTTGTAGGGCTGGAGGAAGGAGACAAGGGAAGCAAAACAGATGCTGAGCCCCCCAAGAGTAGTTGTGGAGAAGAGGAAAACTTTAAAGTCTATCTGAATCACAACCAATAATTCTAAATATATTGGAGGAAACATTCCCCACCCCCACCCCACCCCCGCCAAAATTCTTCCAACTCCATTAGCCTCTTCATGGCTATTACATGGCCCCCTTCACACTGGGGTTCTTCTCTTCAGGGTACACGAGAATGAGCAGGTGTGCTTGTAAAAATACAGATTCCTGGGCCGTGTCCCTTGAAATTTTGATTTAGTGATCAATCCAGCATGATTTTTGCTAGCTGAGTTTCCCAGTGCACCTTTATACCACTTGCTTTAGAGTCACTGATGGATTTGTTTTAAAGTGTATGAAGCTTCCTGCATGAGCCTGACAAATATTACAGCACTAGACCCACCAGAAAAGACCTTCAGAAACCTGGCTTCTGGGGCAAATCAAATAGACAACAAAGTGATGAGGGAACCGTATGTTGTAACCACCTAGGCACAGAGGGAACCCGATTGTAGCTATTCATCCATGACTTTGACCAGTGGGTATCAGCTCTCAGAAGGCTAATGTCACTGTCTATTTGTCACTGTTGGAGTCCAGCTTGGTAACTCAGAGTTGGAATCTTTCTTCGCTCCTTGAACAATCAGACCATTGAGCCAGGAGTTTCTTTATGGTGTTGATTTATCAAATAAGTTGCATCTATCCAGGATTAGCCCAGTCAAGAGTCGTGTATTATTTATTGATAGCCTGGGTTAAGAAGAGCCCATAAAAATTTCAATACTTACCTAATGCAAGTGGAGGGTAACATTTTTATGATGCAATAAACTCTCATTCTCCAGCACTGCGGATGAGGTTGCGTGAGTGCTAACGAATCCTTGCAGTGATCAAATTTGTACTGTTCAACATTTCAAATAAAATTACCATAGTGAAAACCCTTCTGCACAGGCTAATGAGACTTTAAGTGAGATCAAGCAGGAAGCAGATCCAATCACTCACATAGGGCTTTCTGGCTTAGAAAAACAGAGTGCTTAATGAGAAAGAGACCAAAAACCCAATACAAAAATGGATGCAGCACTTGAAAAAGTGCTCAACTTCACTCATAAGGAAAGAAATGCAAACTCCAGGAGACCATTTCTAGCCCCTTCCATGGTAAAGATAAAAAAATATGATAGGCAACAGCGCTATATATTGTTGAGAACACACATGTAAGTTAAAAGAAAGTTTTGGGGGGGAAGTTTAGCATTTTCTATCAAAAATGTAAATGTGATGAAATAGACTCAGCAATTTTACTTTTAGAAATTCCTTCTACTTTTAAGATATATGTACAATGATAATCATTGCAGCAGCTTAAAAGCAAGTGACTGGAGACAATCTAAATACCTATCAGTAGGCTGCTAATTAAACACATTTTTGTATTTCTATACAATAGAACACTATCAGCCACTAGAAACCATGAGCAAAATCTAAATAAGTATAGAAGTTCCAGAATCTATAACTAAGTGGCCAACAAAAAGATTACTATTTCTATTGCCGAGACTATTCTGAATCCTCCAAATCTGTCAATTAATTTAATATTTAAGTCATATCAACTATTTACTATTATATCTGTTTCAGTGATGAGGAAACTAGGCCCAGAGAAGTTAAGTAACTTGCCCAAAGTCACACAGCTATCATATAACAGAGCCAGGATTCAAACCCAGACTGTCAAATCCAGAGTTGGTGCTCTTAACCATTATGTCACGTGTGTATAGTGTGTTACAATGAGCATTGAAAACATTTATTTCTATACATGCACATACCTCATGTACATATATGCAGAGACTCTCCTGAAAGACAAATAGGAAAACAATATGAAAGGTTGATAAACTCATACCTGAGGGTCAGTGGAAGGGAGACATTTGAATTGTGTTTCACTCTGCAAATTTTTTAGTTGGACATATATGATCTTTCTTTACCTACCAGCCCTATACTAAGGAACAGAAAAAACAACCCAATAGCAATAATAACCACAGATCACAGCATGCAAGAAGTCAAAGTGTCTCGGGTGGCCTGTGAGTGAGCAGGGGAATTCCTGCAGGGACTAGAAGATTGAGGACTGATACACTTCAAGTCCTGCTTATAAAATAAGGCATTGCATAGAGAATTAAAATTGTGTTTGTCACAGGTTGTGGACAGTTCAAGGACCCTGGCTTTTCCCCAGGGAAGGATTAGATCTTCCTCAAGACTGTTACTTTCCATACACAGAACATTTTCCTAGTAGTCTTCCTCAGGTGGAGTCCAGGTTCTGGAAATCCCAGAATGTGATCCACGTCAGGCCTAAGGACATTTAAGGGGAACATAAGAGGTCAATGTGGGGTGGTTTTGAGACCTTGGTTTCTGTCCAATGTTCATTTCACTCACTTTAAGCTTTGGGACTTGTATAAAGAGAAACACTAGATAGGCAAGATACAAGATGAGACAAACCAAATACCTAAGCAAACACAAGCCAGGAGGGAGTTTCCACCGCCATTCAAAGGAAATTGTACTCAAGGCTCTATCTGGAGCCTCTGGCTTCCTAAGGAGAAAGAAGAAAACCCACAGGAGGCCTGGACTGGTTCTGAGTGTGTCTCATTTCAACAGAGAAAGAGTGAAGCATTCTGGGAGCTCCACTTCTCTAGGCTCTTCTCTACGAGGCCTTTTCAGAGTACTCTCAAAGATAAATGGAAACTTCATGGTGGCTCTGGAACTCTGCAATCCCTTGGGAGTCTCCTAAAGGCACAGCTCCACTGGACTGGTCCCATGGCAACTCACTCTGGAGTAGTCAGAAGTGGGGGGCGAGAGGGGACAGCAATAACCATAAATACCTAAGAGACTGGCCTTGCTCAGTGGGTATGGCTCACCAGCCTGCCCGCCTGTCAGTGAATTTGTGTATATTTACGTGGACCATCTGCCTGCCGTTGCTCTAGCATCTTCCATTAGCCAAGTGCTCGCCTAAACTTATTTCAATTTCTACCTCTGATTTTTGGCCTGGGCCTTCCTTAGTGCTTGTTAGTAACTCCATTTGCAACCAAGAATGGGGTACTCTGAAAATGCCAGGTAGCATCTTGTGGTGATGGGGTGAAGATAGACCCAGATGCCTGAAGTTAAATCTGGGGTCTATCACATATCAGCTGGGTGACCTAGGGCCAGTGTTTTCACCACTGTCTGCTTGAGTTTCTCTCTCTATTAAACGGGATGGAATAGTACCTACCTCATAGGGTTGAGTTGAGGATGTAAGTGAGACAATCTATGTTGCTGACAATACTTTTTCCTTTTTGGGTTTACGTGAAGAGGAAGTAAAACATAAAATAAACGTATAAAATAGGAGGAAGGTATTCTTGGTTGTAAGAATGAACTCTGGCTTGGATTACTGAAAGAACGCGTGGCATTAATGTCAAAAAGAGTAGAATTCTTCTCTTATGATAATATAGGTGTTCTCACTTGGTGATAGTCAATGGAGAGAATGACCTCTCCCCACCCCTCCTAAATGCTCACCTCACTGCTGACGCAGAGGCTGGAATTGGTTGGGGGTGGGCAGAGAAACCCCAAAGCCCTGCTACCTTGGCAGTGGGAAAGAGGTTCTAAGAGTCCATTCCCCCAGCGTGCCGCTTAACTGTCAGCTACAGGGTAGGTACGAGGAGACAGCTTGAGAGCTGCACTCCTCTTCTGCTCCATCCTTATGTTTCTGTTGCACAAATGCAGCAAAATGAGTAGCAATATTTTCATTGAAAATATGCCTCATGCAAATCAGTTTGGTAAATATGGAATTTAGCCTTTATAAAAGAGCACCTGTTCTCCCCTCCCGCTCCTCCATTTAATTTTTGCATTCAGATGTGCTCCGCTTTGGCATAAGCCTCGTCCCATACACGACAAGATGCGCTGGCTTTGAATCCAGCCGAGCACACACTCCTATTTTCCAAAAAAACCCTTCTCTAAAACACGAGAGAGGCACCTGCATGTTGGTGTTCTAGTGGGCCTGAGGAATAGTTCCGTAGCTGTGACCTCTATTGACATTTTTAAAACCTGAGGACTCTTCCGGTGAAGAGAAAGCAACAAGGCAGCCCTGGGGGCTGTCGCTGGTATAGCCAAGGCCTCATGGAGCAGCATCTCCAGGCCTCTTGGGGTGTGGTGCCGCTTGGGTTAACCGCTCTTCTCCACAGCGAAGCTGGGATTTAACTCAGTCATGGTTTGTTCTGGGTGGTTTCCTTTTTTCCTCAACCATCAGAGGGATATTTTAAAATCACAAACAGAACCTGGGGAGAGGAGGCCCAATTTGACACCTTTGAACCTTGATGGGGCCGCTTTATAGATTCCGATTTAGAGGGATTGTTGAGTGGGGATTTGCAGCCCAGGAGGGCCTTTCAGAACTTTTCAGAGAGGGATACAGAATCCAAGTTTCCTGAAACGGGGTGTTTTTGTGTGTGAGAACTGTCAATAGAAATATCAAACTGTGAATATACAATTGAACTTTATTATCTCTTTTGATTTTGTAACTACATAGGTATGACAGATAGAAGCCGATTTGAAAGGAATCTCACAATTGCCAACGTGTCCCTTGTATGAATCCCACGGCTGGAAGTTTTTCTGTAAATCGGCATCTTCAGGTAGGGGCTGAGCAGGTGCCTCCCACTGACTCCTGAGATCTGTTTTAATTAAGGAACATGAAATCTCTTCACTTTCTGCCAGGGAGTGGAAGCGCCCTTGTGTTCTGAAACACGACTCTGGAGTCGTCATTGTGGGGCTCCGTATTTACTCTGTACAACTTTCATTTCAAAGAGTCTTACTTTGTGAGCCAAAGGGCTTTTTCTTTTCTTTCTTTTTTTTCTTTTTCTTCCTGCTTATCCCTGAAATAAACTAAACCTGAAATGCAAGAGTCACGCTGTGCTCTTTCTGCCTCGGATGCAGGAAGAAAGACAGAAGGTGGCAGGTGGTCTTCAAACGTTTGGCCTCAAAATGAAAATCTTGCCCAATGGAGGGATGCAGAGTTCGGGCCCAGGCCTCCTCTCACCCATAGTATCAGGAGTCAACCCCAAGGGCCATACTCTTCCTGGTGCTCTTTAATTACTTCCCATTAAAGTAACCGGAAGCTTGGCTCCTTTACTTAGTTCAGGCTCAACATTGTCTCATTCCTCCCTCCCTCCCTGAAGCCCACATCTTAGTGAAAGAGAATTTTACAGACTCTGTGAATGAAGTTGCTACTCCAGATGCTTTCAATTTAAACCATTTAAGTGGAAGTTGCTAGAAGTAACACACTGGTGAAGTGTTACTACGTATACATTTACATGAAATGGTATATATACTAATACAGGCTGATAACGCACACTAGCTAAAGGCAACAAAACCCAAAGCCAAGGTCATTTTTAGTGTGACCTGAGACCAGGCATTTGATCTATTTCTGCATCTGTGCTGTAAGGGGCTGGACTACGCAATCTATAAAATACCCTTTTGGTTCTAAGATCCTACAATTGCAGCAAGAGGTTGAGCAATTGATGCAGATACAAAGAAACTATAAAGTGTAGCCCTTGACAAGGATGCTGTCTGAAACGATGACAGAATATACCTCTGGAAAGGAGAAGAGTAGGACTGAGGTGACAGCCAAAGGAGATTGTAGCTTTATCTGTAATTTCTTTCTTTCTTTTTTTATTCACAAGAAGACTGAATTCGCATATTAATGTGCAGCTAAAAATTAATTCAAAATACAGAAAACTCTAAAGTAAATTAAGTAGAATGGGCCAAAATGCCTCTTTCCCCACCCAGCAAGTTGCAAAACAATGCATACAGCATAGTATTATTTATATAAAATGTGCTCACATTTAGAGCTATTGTATGTGTTTTACATAGGCATATATATATTAAGAAGTGTACAGAAAAGTGTATGGAAGTATATATACCAAGCCGATAGCCACAGTTACTTCAGGGCACAAAAGATGTGTGTTGGGTAATGATTGTTGAAGATAATTTTAGACTTATCTGCAATGCTTGGAGTTTTTAGAGGAAGAATGTATTTATATATTTCTTATCTAATGTAGTCATAGAATTTATACATATGAGATTTTAGGGCAAAGGGTCCATATGTGTGCACATGTATGTACTATTAGCAAGCTCAGCTTATCTCTTCCCTATTATTCTCACATTGACCTTGCCCTACTTAAATGCCTACCTTTCAACATCACCTCTCTACTCATCACACTTCTTTTCCCTCCCAGTGTCTCCTCTGGTCCGGCCTTCTAGACCCCTGAAATAGACACTATCCCAACACTTTATTCAAAGTTTCTACTTCGGAGGCGCAAGCCTGAGAGCCTTACCCTATTTGCTATTTCTCTCATCACTTCACTCACTCCAGCTCTCAAGGAGCATCTCTCCCACTTCTCTGCCATAAGCACCCTGTAAGCCCGCCAACATGCTTCCCACAGCTCTGCCTCAGGGTCTCCAGCATTCTAAGGGGCACTTAGGCCAATGCTGCTCTGAGGGCTGCCATGGCCCCTGCATTACACTGAGGAGAGAAAGAAAACACATTTCTCTCTCATGTGGGATGAACTAAAACTGACTTAGACTTTCCTATTCTTATAGACCCAGAAAGGAAAGTAATTTGATTTTATGCATCAAAAACCTTTAAAAAGCTCATAGCTGGGGAAGCTGGGATGGCTCCGCGGGTTAAGCACTTGCTTTGCAGCCCCAGGAACCGAGGATCGAGTCCCAACCCTGACCTGTACAAACCCATATGCTGAACTGGGGTGTGCTTGCCATGCAGGAGGCCCCCAGTTCAGTTCTCGCTCCCCCGGTTCGGCCCTGGCTCATGAGGGAGACCCTGGCCTAGCTTCTGCCCTGTGTGGCCACCGCCCACCTGTGTGGAATAAAACCATGCTGAAAACCTGATGATGTGCAACTATGGAGACTGCTCTGGGCCCTCCCCCTTCTCTCTGTCTCTCTTTGTCAAAAACAAAAAATATATATAAACCTTAAAAAAAAAAAAAAAGAAAAAGCTCATAGGCTTTTACTTAGCAATGCCACTCCTAGGCATCAGAAATAAAGATAAGGATTTATGTACAGATATTCATCACACAGTTGTTTATGGTGACGTACGAAAATGGTTAAATGAAGTGTGATTCTTCCCTCTAGTGCTACCATATAGCTATCCAATAACAGAAGGGAAATTTTTAAGTGCACGGTTATGCTTATGGCTACATATTAAAGAAATAACCAGGAGTCAAAACTGTATCATGAACATGATCTTTCTATTAAAAATAATAATAATAAGTGGAGAAAAAAGGCCAAAAGAATAGAAGTGGAAAAGTTTAGCAAAAAGAGAAGTTCTAAAAAAAAAGGCTACCTGAGAAACACAGTAATGGACAGAAATCAGGCTTCAGTCCTTGGCATTCTATCCCACAAGTACCAGTAATAAAGAAAAACTGAGCAGACAATTTGACGATGTGGGAGGCAGAGTATCACACAGCTGCTTTACCCACAGCTGTATGGCTTTGCAGTGTTGACAGTTTGAAAAAAAGAGAAAGGCAAATAGGAAATAAAACTTGTCTTGGGCTGGGAAAGCAGCAGATGTGATGTGACCCACATACGGAGCCCTGGTTTGATTAGTAGAAGTTACAGATCTAACTTGAATTTCAGACCTATAATTTCTATCTTTTAAAGAAGTTTTCATTATTTGGAGTTTTTCTCTCCTCTGGGGCCTATAAGTGTTGTTGTTTTTTAACTGATATTTATTTCTATATGTTTTGTTTTATGCCTTGAAAAATCTCTATAAACAAAAATCACTATAATATTCATTTTCCTTTGAAGAATCCACACTCCCTACCCAAACTATCCTCTTCTCACCACCCTCAAATGGTAAGTAAACTCTTTGTATTGTTGAAAATCTAAGTTCATAATACACAGGAAAAGCAAAGTGGGGGATTAAGTCTTTATTTAGTGAATTTCAGCTGGGTAGACAATATGCCTAACTGATACTATAATTGTGTTTTTCCTCAGTAGCTGTTCTTTGGGGGGGGGGGCTTTTATTGCTGCCAAAAATATGTGAGTAATGGCCCCAACTCTTCCCTTTCCCTTTGGCCGAAATTATCTTGTTACCACTACTTAGGTCAGATGTCAAGTGATTAAGAGAATGATATTAACACATCAATTCTGAGACTCCTCTGTTGATGAAAGCATCTATTTTAGAACTCTTGCAGGTGGCTGCAGCTCAAAGCCTGTCAGACGTACTTGATGTAAAAAGGTTCAAGGGCTGCTTGTGTTTTTCAAATGTTATCTAAGAAATCTTTTCACAAATCCCTGCTATTGTTTGGCATAATTTTTGTGGTTCTTTGAGACTTAAATGCAACTGAACCATTTTAAAGAAACCAAAATATGACAAAGGAAATAATAGCCCTTATTATAAAGTATTCTCTACTTTTTCTTGCCCTCTCTCCTCTACATTTCAGCCACTGCCGTAGGCTGGCTGAAGCAACGTGGGTCTGAGAATGCTTGAAATTTTAGGATTTTGACAGCACAGAATATGCGAAGCACTATGTACATACGCGGGCTGTCCGAAAAGTATCCAGCCATGTACTATGAAGAATAGAGGCATTTTATAGTGAGATATTTTTCTGGAACAATCTTTGTATTAGATTACCATAAATTAGGGGCCTTTTAATTTTATTTTTTGGAACATGAGGACATTGAACAACATTGTATGGCTGCTGGGTCAGGCTCATTTGATTGGTTTAATACCAACTTGATAGTGATTATAATCTCAATAGAATGAGATGTTCAGTGAATGCGATAGCACTCTACCTTTGGCCAAGAAGGAAAATTACTTTAAATAATTTCTATCTTTAAAATTATTTGTGAATTTCCAAAAGCAAATAGAAATACATCTATTTCTTCCATTTTACTTTGTCATTTTCCTCTTTCTTTCTTTTTTTTTTTTTTTTAAAGATTTATTTTATTGATTTTTGACAGAGAGAAACAGAGACAGAGAGAGACAGAGAGAAGGGGGAGGGCCCAGAGCAGCCTCCATAGTCGACATTAGTTTTCCATATGTTTCACTCCACAGGTGGGCATGGGGCTGCACCGGCAAGAACTGAACTGGGGGCACACCCCAGTTC
>PVKE010030672.1:0-19478 GCA_004027555.1 Craseonycteris thonglongyai
AAAGCCAGCAGAAGAAAGGAAATAATAAAAACTAAAGCAGAACTAAATGAAATAGATAATAGAAAAAATTAATGCACCAAAGAGCTGGATCTTTGAAAAAATTAATAAAATTGACAACCCTCTGGCTAGGCTCACTAAGGGAAAAAGAGAAAACACACAAATAATCAGAATTAGAAATGAAAGAGGGGAAATTACAACTAATACCACAGAAATACGAAGGATCATACAAAAATTCTATGAAGGGCTATATGCAACCAAATTTTGCTGCCTAGAAGAAACGAACAAGTTTTTAGAAACATATAGTCTACCTAGACTGAATCAAGAAGAACTGGATAACCTCAACAAACCAATCAACAGTAAGGAAATTGAAATAATCATCCAAAATCTTCACAAATGCAAGGGTCCAAGACCAGATGGTCTCACTAATGAGTTTTACCAGGCATTCAAAGACAAATTAACACCTATTCTCCTCAAACTTTTCCAAAAATTAAAGAAGAAGCAATACTTCCCAACTCATTCTATGAGGCCAACATTACCCTAATACCAAAGTCTGACAAGGACATCACAAAAAAAGAAAACTATAGAACCAATAACTCTGATAAACACCGACGCAAAAATCCTAAACAAAATACTAGCAAATAGAATACAGCAATGCATTGAAAAGATTATACATCATGATCAAGTGAGATTCATCCCAGGGGCATAAGGATGATTCAACACATGCAAATCAATCAATGTGATACACCACATAAACAAACTTAAAAATAAAAACCATATGGTTATATCAATGGATGCAGAAAAAGCATTTGACAAGATACAACATCCATTTAGGACCAAAACACTTAAGAAAATGGGTATAAAAGGAAAATATCTCAACATCATAAAGGCCATATATGACAAACCCTCAGCGAATGTCATAATGAATGGGAAAAAGCTGAAACCTTTTCTTCTAAAATCAGGAACAAGACAGGATTGTCCCCCATTGCCACTGCTACTCAACACAGTACTGGAAATTCTAGCCAGAACCATTAGGCAGGAAAAAGAAATAAAAGGCATCCAAATTGGAAATGAAGAAGTTAAACTGTCTCTTTTTGCAGATGACATGATCCTTTATATAGACAACCCTAAAGACTCCACCTGAAAACTGTTAGAAATAATAAATGAATATAATAAAGTTGCAGGATACAAAATCAAAGTACAAAAATCCACAGCATTTTTATATGCAAACAACGAAACTTCAGAAAAAGAAATGAAAAAAAAAAAAAATGATACCATTTGCAATCAAAACGAAAAGAATAAAATACTTAGGAATAAACTTTAAAAAGAATGTGAAGGACTTATACATGGAAAACTGTAAGACACTGTTAAAAGAAATTGAAGTAGAGACAAAGAAATGGAAGCATATTCTGTGTTCATGCATTGGAAGAATCAACATAGTTAAAAAGGCCATATAACCCAAAGAAACATACAGATTTAATGCAATTCCCATCAAAATCACACAGACATTCTTTCAAGAAATAGATAAAAACAAATATCAGATTCAGATGAAAACACAAAGGCCCCGAATCGCCAAAGCAACCCTCCGGGAAAAAAAAAAAAGGCTGCAGGCATCACACTCCCTGACTTCAGTCTATACTACAAAGTGTCAATCATCAAAACAGCTTGGTATTGTCAGAGAAACAGATATACAGACCAATGGAACAGAATTGAAAACCCGGAAATAAACCCACAAATATATGGACAGATAATCTTTGACAAAAGAACAAAAAATATACATTGGGGAAAAGAAAGCCTCTTCAGTAAATGGTGCTGGGAAAATTGGAAAACTACATGCAATGAATCTGGACTGTGAACTGTCACCATATACCAAAATTAACTCAAAGTGGATTAAAGACTTCCACATACGATCCAAAACAATAAAGTGCATAGAAGGCACTGGCACTAAACTTATAGACCTTGGGCTCAGAGAGCACTTTATGGACTTGACCCCAAAGGCAAGGGAAGTAAAAGTAAAAATAAATGAATGGGATTATATCAAACTAAAAAGCCTCTATACAGCAAAGGACACCATCAACAAAGTAAAAAAGAAGCCAACCAAATGGGAGAAAATATTTGTAAACAATGCCTCTGATAAGGGGCTAATATCTAAAATATATAAAGAACTCGTATAACTCAACAACAAAAAAACAAATGATCCAATTAAAAAATAGGTAGAAGACCTAAAAAGACACTTCTTCCCTGAAGACATACAGCCAACAGATACATGAAAAAAATGCTCAACATCACTAGCAATTAGGGAAATGCAAATTAAAACCATAATGAGATACCACCTCACACCTGTTACAATGGCTATAATCAACAAGACAAGGAATAACAAGTGCTGGAGAGGCTGTGGAGAAAAAGGAACCCCCATACACTGCTGGTGGGAATGTACATTGGTACAACCACTATGGAAGGCAGTGTGGAGATTCTTCAAAAAACTAGGAATGGAATCGCCATTTGACTCAGCAACCCCTCTCCTGGGTATCTACCCAAAAAACCTGAAAACCTTAATCCCCAAAGATATATGTACCCCAATGTTCATCGCAGCACTGTTCACAGTGACCAAGTCGTAGAATCAACCAAGGTGTCCTCTGATAGATGACTGAATAAAGAAGTTGTGGTACATTTATACAATGGAATAGTACTCAGCAATAAGAAAAGATGAAATACAGCAATTTGTGACAACATGGACACACCTTGAAAACATCTTATTAAGCGAAATAAGAGTGAAAGAATCAAGAAACATATAAATATAAATGTTTCTTATGGATGGAACATAAAACTGAAAGGAATAAAGAAACAGAGATTCATGAACAGTCAATAGTTTAGTGGTTGCCTGAGGGTAAGGGGGGAGGTGGGTGGGAACGCTGAGAGGGGGAATAGGAAGGGGGAATCAAATATATGGTGATGGAAAGAGAGCTGATTCTGGGTGGTAAGCACAGAATGTGATATATAAACAATGTAATGTAGATTTGTACACCTGGAAACATTGTAATTCTTATCAATCAATGTCACCCCAATAAATTTAACATTGTAAAAAATAAAATAAAATAAAATAAAAACAAGTAAAAAAAATCTTTAAAATTAAACTGATTTATGAGGTATCTTGCTACTTTTCCAAAAATCACTATTAAGATATTTATTTCCACCACTTATACCCACAAACACACTCCCTAAAGAGTGCTCATTTTAATAATTACTTTTGTTTAATACAAGTCATTAAAGAAATGAGTCAAGGCATAGAATTTAAAGAAATAAAAGAACTTCCAATAAACTGTAGGCTCTGATATACACACAGTGATGTTAAAGCCTTGCAGCTGACCCAAGTGTGCCTTAAATAGACAAGAAATTTAGGGAACTCTTCTCACTTGGGTTTACTTGCAGGTTGGAAGTATAATTTTACAGACACCAGTATACAGATAATATTCAAAATAATTAAAATGAATGAGACCACCTAATATATTACAAAATGAGGACAAGAAAATAAAAAAACTAGTGAGGCAGAAAAAACAAAACAAAACAAGAAAAGAAAAGCCAGGATGGCTCAGAGGGTTAAACACTTGCTTTACAGCACCAGGGACCAAGGATCAAGTCCTGGCCCCGGCCCCTGCAGTCTATATGCTGAACTGATGTGTGCCCCCCATGATGTGGGAAATTCCAGTTCAGTTCTCACCCTTCAGCATGCCTCCTATGCGGAAGGCCCCCAGGCCGGCACTTGCCCTACACAGCCCCCGCCCAACTGTGTGGAACAAAAACCGATGACACACAACTATGGAGACTGCTCTGGGCTTTCCCCCTTCTCTTTGTCTCTTGTTACTCTGATTCTGTCAAAAATATATATAAAATAAATTAGAAAACAAAACAAAAACAGAACGTTGTCCTGAAAATCAAGATTAAAAAAAAAAAAAGTTTCACTCCTGAAAATACCTGCATGAAGTAATACTGAATAGTTAAAGTGGTCAAAGACTAAAACCTGGTTTGAGAAATATGAGATCTGGGTGACATTCACAAGAACAATTTTAGTAGAGTAGGGGGAAGAAAATCTGCTTGAAGTAGATTTATGAGAAAATGAACAAAAATAAGTAGCAACCAGAAGTATAGCCAACTCTTTCATGGACTTTTGATATAAAAAACGAGCAAAAATGCAATAAAGCAGACAAAAACAAATTGTTTGTATTTTTCGGAAAAAGGGGATGGCTCAGCAAGTTAAATGCTCGTTTTGCAGCCCCAGGGAAGTGAAGATCAAATCCCAGCCCATTGGGACCCATATGCTAAACTGGGGTGTGCTTCCCATGCAGGCCTCCAGTTAGATTCTCGCCCCCACCCCCAACACACACATCCGAATTTGGCCCCTGACTCCATGGGGCATGCCTCCCCTACAGGAGGCCCCCAGCCCTGTTCCCACCCTGCAAGACCCCAGTCCACCTGTGTGGAATGAAACCATGTCGAAAACTGATGACGTACAACTATGGAGACTGCTCTGGGCCCTCCCCCTTCTCTCTCTCTCTGTCAAAAACAATACAATAAATCTTTAAAAACAAAAGTTATTTGTATTTAAGAGGGTGGTACTGGGGCATGATGAAATGCTAGTTGAAATGATTTGGGGTTTTTTCTTCCCTCACCTTTGACTTTCAATTTATTTATTTTTAATTGTTAAATTTACTAGGGTGACATTGGTTGGTAACAATTACATAGTGTCCAGGTGTACAATTCTACATTGTCTATGCATTGCATTATGTGCTCATCACCCACAGCCAGCTTTTTTCCCATCACTATCTTTTTGATGCCCCCACCACTCTCCCACCCCCTTCCCCACTTATCCTCAGGTAATCACTAAACTATTGACTGTGTTCATCAGTTTTTGTTTCTTTGTTACTTTCACTTTTATATTCCACCTATAAGTGAGGTCAGATGTTTCTTGATTCTTTTAGTCTGACTCATTTCACTTAATAAGATGGTTTCATGGTTCATCCATGTTGTTACAAATGGCTGTATTTCATCTTTTCTTATCACTGAGTAGTATTCCATTGTGTAAACATACCACAACTTCTTTATCCAGTCATCTACCAAAGGACTTTGGTTGTTTCCACAACTTGGCCACCATGAACAGTGCTGCAATGAACACTGGGCTACATACATCTTTGTGAATTAAGGTTTTCAAGTTTTGAGGGAAGATACCCAGAAGACGAATTGCTGGATCATATGGCTATTACATTCCCAATTTTTTGAGGAATCTCCATAGTGCTTTCCATAGTGGTTGTAACAGTTTATATTCCCACCAGCAGCATGTGAGGGTTCCTTTTTCTCCACAGTGTCCCCTGCACTTGTTACTCCTTGTCATGTTGATTATAACAATTCTAACAGGTGTGAAGTAGTAACTCTGTGGTTTTAATTTGCATCTCCTTAATTGTTAGTGATGTTGAGCATTTTTTCATATAGCTGTTGGCCATTTGTATGCCTTTACAGAAGTGTCTTTTTAGATCTTCTACCCATTTTTTAATGGGACCATTTGTTGGTTTGTTATTGTGTCGTATGAGTTCTTTATATATGCTAGATATTAGCCCCTCAATTGTTTGCAAACATTTTCTCCCATTCAGTTGGTTTCCCTTTTACTTGTTAATGGTATCCTTTGCTGTACAGAAGCTTTTTAGTTTGATATAGTCCCATTCATTTATTTTTGCTTTTACTTCCCTTGCCTTTGGGGTCAAGTTCATAAAGTGCTCTCTGAACCCACAGTCTATAAGTTTAGTACTGATGTTTTCTTCTATGCACTTTATTGTTTTGGGTCTTATGTGGAGGTCTTTGATCCACTTGGAGTTAATTTTGGTATATGGTGACAGTTCACGGTTCAGATTCATTCTTTTGCATGTGGTTTTCCAATTTTCCCAGCACCATTTACTGAAAAGGCTTTCTTTTCTCCATTGTATATTTTTTGTTCTTTTGTCAGAGATTATTAGTACATATATTTGTGAGTTTATTCTGGGTTATCAAGTCTGTTCCCTTGGTCTGTATTTCTGTTTCTCTGCTGTTTTGATTATTGATGCTTTGTAGTATAGACTGAAGTTGGGGAGCATGATGCCTCCAGCCTTATTCTTTTTTTGGAGGATTGCTTTGGAAATTTAGGGTCTTTTGTGGTTCCACGTGAATCTGATGATTTTTTAATCTATTTCTTCAAAAATGTCTGTGGGATTTTGATGGGAATTGCATTAAATCTGTATATTGCTTGGGTAATGTGGTCATTTTAAGTACCGTATTTTTCGCTCCATAAGATGCACTCCCCCCCACTCCCCCCCAAAAAAAGTGAAGGGAAAAGTGTGTGCATCTTCTGGAGCGAATACTGCAAAGAAGAGTGCACGTTGGGGACCTTTATGATGCCGTGGGGAAGCCTGCAGCCAGATCAGAAAGCAGGGACTGCATGGAAGGAGAGTGGGTCCAGGCAGGTCAGGTGCGTCTTATGGAGCGAAAAATACGGTATGTTGATTCTTCTGTCCCATGAACATGAAATATCCTTCCATTTCTTTATATCTACTTCAATTTCTTTTAGCAGTGTATAAATTCTTCACATTCACTATTAAGTTTATTCCTAAGTATTTTAATATTTTGTTTTGATCGCAAAAGGTATTGTTTTTCTCATTTCTTTTTCTGAAGTTTCGTTGTTTGTATCTAAAAATACTGTGGATTTTTTACATTGATTTTTCATCCTGCAACTTTACTGTATTCATTTATTATTTCTAATAGTTTTCTGGTGGAGTCTTTATGGTTGTCTAGATAAAGGACCATGTCATCTACAAAAAGTGAGTTTAACTTCTTCACCCCCAATTTGGATGCCTTGAAGTGATTTGTTGAAAGGAAAAATTCATGGAAAACTGAAGGTTGAAAGTTCATTATAGGTGAATTTGGATAGACTACAGGACAAAAGCACAGGAGTTGGCATTAGACAGCCACAGAGCCATTTCATTTCATTTTCACAGGAGTAAAGGTAGAATATATGAGTACAGAGGCAAGCAGGAAGATATGATGGTGGATAAATGTGGGATTTCTTTCTTTCTTTCTTTTTTTTTAATTGAAATAATTAAGACCATTCACTGGGGAAGCCAGGATGCCTCAGTGGGTTGAGTGTTCACTTTGTAGCCCCGGGGACCGAGGACTGAGTCCCAACCCCAGCCCATGTGGACCCATATGCTGAACTGGGGTGCACTTCCCATGTGGGAGGCCCCCAGTTTGGCCCCTGGCTTGAGGGGGCGTGTCTCCCATGTGGGAGGCCTCCAGTCCAGTTCCAGCCCTGCACAGCTCTGCCCATCTATGTGGAACAAAACTATGTTGAAAACTGATGATGTACAACTATGGAGACTGTCCTGGGCCCTCCCCTCTGTGTCTGTCAAAATAAATAAGTTAACTAAATCTTACAAAAAAAAAAAAAAAAAAAAGTCCAGGCAGTAAAGAATGAAAAATGGGAGGAGGCATTAGAAATTTGAAGAGAGAAAAGAAGGGAGTGAAAGAATCATTGATAATGGCAGAGAAAATTTCTAATTAAAATTAGAATGAGTGGAGGGTAGCTATCATGACCCACTTAAAATGTGAGGTCATAAATTTAAAATAAACCCAGTCAGCAGGTTTATATTTTTCTCCAGCCATTTTCAGCTTCTAAAATGTAGAATCTAAATTTGAATTTTATTATGAAAGCAACACAGTGAGGATAGCAAAGGAGTTTAGGATGCATAAGAGAATGACTACAATGATGGGTCACAGAATCTGAGCTAGAAAAGGAGAACGACAAACACCGTCAGTAGGATCCTTTTACTGAAAGATTTGACATGGTTGTTGTGGATATTAGGAGACAATGAGCTGGAAAGAGAAGAGTTAGCCATCAGATGAAAGACTGTTAAAAGTGAGATTCTGGAAGTATAGTAGTAGTTGTCCTAGTAAGTGATACAATGAGAAAGGCTAAAGTATGATGATAAGAATAACTGGCTGGATTCTTGTTCTCCACAAGAGAACAAGATTTTTGAGGAAATCAAAGAGCCAAGAGGTCTGAATATTGAATAGATTATTAAAATTGACAACAGAAGAAAGTAGAAAGGCAGGTGCTAAATCTTCAGAGAATGAGGAAGAGTATTCAGAAAGACTGCTGGTAAATGCAACGAAGGGACCTGTGGTCTAGTCTAAGAGCACTGTTTTAGAAGAACTTGTAAATAATCATTATTAAGAAAATGTCATTTAAAACTTCAAAAACCTTTCACTGGGAAGTAAAAGTTCATAAGAGAAAAAAATTAAATTAAGGCGAAAAAATATGAAAAATAGTGGGAATTATAAATTCAAGTTTAAAGTAGTATAGTAATAAATGTGCACCAAAGGGTGAAATGCAGAATTTTAAACTCCTAACCTCCACTCTTGTCACTGTATCTAACTAGATCCTATTGGAAAGAGGAATGAGAATTATAAAATATTTGAAAGCTTCCCAAGAATTATACCTATATTAATAGCAACACATTTGATACCAAAAGTAATTTATAGACTATTATATTTTAAAAGATATAGAAATTCTGGGATAGCTAAGGGGTTGAGTGCTTGCCTCACAAACACAAGGTCCAGGGTGTGATTCCCAGCCCTAGCCCATTAAAATACCATATGTCAAACTGTGGCACAACTGATAACCGCCAGTATGGTTTGGAGGTGAAGGTTCTTGCCTCCCATAAGGGAGGCCCCAGTTTGGTTACTGCCCTGCACAGCCCCACATCCACCTGTGTGGAATGAAACCATGTCACAGCTAATGATGAACAGCTATGGAAACTGTTCTGGGCCCTCCCCACTTCTCTCTCTCTCACCTTCTATCAAACAATTAAAAAAAACAAAAAACATGGGAAGCTGGGATGGCTCAGTGGGTTAAGTTCTCACTTTGCAGCCCTGGGGACCAAGGATTGAATCTCGGCCCTGGCCCATGCAGACCCATATGCTGAACTGGGGAGTGCCCTCAGTTCAGTTCTCACCGGGAGGAAACCCCGGGCCAGTTCCTGCCCTGTGCAGCCCCTCGCCCACCTGTGGAATGAAACTATATGGATAAACCAATGACATACAACTATGGAGACTGCGCTGGGCCCTCCCCCTTCTCTCTGTCTCTATCTGTCTCTCCCTCTGTCAAAAACAATAAAAATAAATCTTTAAAAAATAAATATAGGGAAAGCTGGGATGGCTCAGCGGGTTAAGTGCTCACTTTGAAGCCCCGGGGACCGAGGATCGAATCCTGGCCCCGGCCCACGTGGACCCACATGCTGAACTGGGGTGTGTCCCCAGTTCAGTTCTTGCCAGGACCTATGTGGGAGGCTCCCGGCCCAGTTCCTGCCCTGCGCAGCCCTGTGCCCACCTGTGGAGTGAAACTATATGGAAAACTAATGTCAACTATGGAGGCTGCTCTGGGCCCTCCCACTTCTCTCTGTCTCTCTCTGTCTCTGTTTCTCTCTGTCAAAATTAATAAAATAAATCTTTAAAAAATAATAATTATATATATATATATATATATATAAAAATATAAAAAGATAGCAATTTCTAACATTTCTCTGAAAACTATAAGACATTCTGTAAGCATCCAGGAGATTCAACTGCAGAGAAAAAGTCTGTCATCATATCTAAATTCTATCTAACAGCTACTAAAATACTTTCAGTGAGAGACCATCTCACACAAATACCCTCTAAATACAATATGAAATTTCATCACTTTGAACACTTAAATCGCTAACTTTATGAAAATTTAGAAACTACTTTGGACAAGCTAGTCTATCTACCTTTTGTAGATACATGATATACATTTGCTTATTTAAGGCACCTAAAAAAGCCCAGCAGACCAGAAAATATTTGGTCTGACTTAACCCATCATTTCACAGTATTATTTGCTAATGAAACATTGCCTTCCTCACATACATAATAACACAATAAGCTTTGAACAAACACAAAATGGTTCGTTAGCCAGAAATATACTATGATTTGTCATATTAATGGCCTGAAATTACTGTTTATTCCGGTTTTAATTTGCTTTAATCAAGCATTTCTCACAGACATTACATAATTTCTACTAAATCAGGTCTGTAAGGGGAAAAAGAGAGAATTCAGTTCTTCAATTTGTCATGACATCAAATTATTTCAGCAGATGGAAATTTCATAACTGAGTATATAAACAAATGTTACTTGTGCAAATTACTGTGTACATTTCTAAATTTTTTTATTAAGTTTTGATACCTCTTTCCACAATATTTTCTGTTTCTACTGTCTCCAGCCCATCCATGCTGTCCTCATCTTCCACTGCAGTTTTTCCTCTACTCCGAGGCCTACAAGAAATAGGTAACACAGAGTTAAATGTTAAATTCTAAAGCTTAAACTCAATATACAGCACAAGCTGAAGATACACAAAATAAAATAATGTAGGCAAATTTTCTAACTTTTTATCATATTAAATAACATTTCATAGTCATTTTACCCTCAAATGTAAACATGCCTTATACTTATATGTAAGGACAGACACAGATTATATTTGTGTCATATAACTCTACATTTTAGTATCAACATTTTAGGCTTTGTCCTTAGCTGACATTCAGATAACTCCATGTATCTACAGTAGTGATTTCTGACCAATGGGGTCTTTTCAAAGTTCATACACCAGGTTATACTTATCTAATGAAATTGAGGAGCAATATCCAGACATATGTATTTTTAAGACAGTGCTGTACACTTCTACAAATCACTCAAAGAAAAAAATGTAGAGATGACAGACAGGATAGCTCAGCAGTTGAGTGCTTTTCTCATAATCACAAGGTCTGAAGTTCAATTCTCAGTCCCAGCCCATAAAAACCCATACGCTTAACTGAGGCACAACTGGTAATAGCTGGGATGGCACAGCAGCAAAAGTTCTTGCCTCCCATGCCAGAAGCCCCGGTTCTGTTGCTGCCCCATGTGGCCCTGTACAGAATGAAACCATGTCACAACTTATGATGTATAACTGTGCAGACTGTTCTGGGCCCTCCCCACTTCTCTCTCTCTCTCTCTCTCTCACCTCTCAAACAATAAATACTTTTTTAAAAAGAGGGGAATCTGGGATGGTTCAGCAAATTAAGTGCTCGCTTTGCAGCCCGAGGGACCAAGGATTGTATCCCAGCCCCGGCCTGTGCGGACCCATATGCTGAACTGTGGTGTGCTTCCCATGCGGGAGGCCTCCAGTTCAGTTCTAGCCCTCCTGTTTCGGCCCCTGGCTCAAAAGGACATGCCTCCCGTGCAGAAGGCCCCCAGCCCAGTTCCAACCCTCACCCACCTGTGTGAAACAAAACTATGTTGAATGGGGAAGCCGGGATGGCTCAGTGGGTTAAGCACTCGCTTTGCAGTCCTGAGGACAGAGGATTGAATCCCAGCCCCAGCTTGTGTGGACCCATATGCTGAACTGGAATGTGCTTCCCACATGGGAGACCCCCAGTTCAGTTCTTGCCCCCTGGTTTGGCCCCTGGCTCCAGGGGGCCTGCCTCCCCTGCAGGAGGTCCCCAGCCCAGTTCTTGCCCTGCGCCCCTGCCCACCTTTGTGGAATGAAACCATGTCAAAAACTGATGACATACAACTATGGAGATTGCTCTGGGCCTTCTCTCTGTCTTTCTCTGTCTCTGTCAAAAACAAAAAAATAAATCTTTAAAAAAAGAAAAGTATGTTGAAAAACTGGTGATGTACAACTATGGAGACTAAAAAAATAATAACGAAAAAACTTAAATATTAAGCATGATCCAATCATATCCACATATACAAGTGTAATAAAATTTACTTTATAAATACAGTGATGCCTTGGAATTCTAACTTAATCTGTCCCCAAACCCTGTTCGAGTTCCAAAACGTTCAAGTTCCAAGACGAGTGGGCATTTGGATAAAGCTACAGGCCATACAATCCCACGAGCACAACGTGTTGGTGTTTGGATTCCAAAGCAGAGTTTGGATTCCGAGGCACAAATTGCTTGTTTTTTCTTTCAGATTTCAAGTTGTTCGAGCTCTGGAGTGTTCGGATTCCAAGGTATCACTGTACTTCAGTGAAGTAAAATAAACATAAGAGTCATGGTAGGGAGAGATTCTTTGACCCAGTGCAATTTAAAAAAGAAAACAAATGCTTTTAAATTTTTTTTAGAAGACTTATTTTATTGTTTTTGACAGAAAAAAAGAGACAGAGAAAAGTGGGGAGGGCCCAGGGCAGTCTTCATAGTTACATGTCATCAGTTTTCAACAGTTTCATTTCACACAGGTGAGTAGGGGCCGCGCAGGGCGGGAACTGGACCTCCCACATGGGAAGCTCTCCCCAGTTCAGCATATGAGTCTGCAAAGGCTGGGGCTCGGACCAGGACTCGATCCTTAGACCCCAGGGTTGCTGGATGAGTGCTCAACCTGCTGAACCATCCCAGTATCCCCACTTTAAAATTTTTTGAAGGCTCATAAACAAGGATTAAAAATGAGTCCAAAAAATTAAAATACATAAAATACAAAATAAGACATTACATATTATAAAACTTACAAATTGACAAAGCAGTATTCATTTAACTTCACTCCTTTAAATTATTCATTGCTTAAAAAGAAAAGAGAGGAGATGCCAGGATAGCTCAAAGGCTGAGCCCTTGCCTCTCAATCATGAGGACTGGGGTTTGATTCCCAGTTCCAACCTATGCAAACCTATACACTGAACTACAGCTCAACTGGTAACTGTACAATGGCAAAGTAGCGCAAGTTCTCACCTCCCATGTGGGAGGACCCAATTTGGTTACAGCCCTATGTGGCCCCACATCCACCTGTGTGGAATGAAACCATGTCACAACTAATGATGTACAACTATGGAGACTACTCTGGGCCCTTCCCCTTTCTCTCTCTCTCTCTCCTCAAAACAATAAAATAAATCTTAAAAAAAAAAAAAGATAATGGTCATACCTGTCAAGCCTGTATCAGCTGCCAATTTCCATATTCAAACAGCAAAATAGATGTATACATTTTCTGTTTAAAGATTTTTGTTTTTGAGAGAAGGTGTGAGAGAGTGAGAGAAAGGAAGGAGGGCCCAGAGCAGTCCCCATAGTTGTACATACATCATTAGTTGTGACATAAGTTTCATTCCACACAGGTGGATAGGGGACTGACCAGGGTGGAAACTGAACTAGGGGGGCCTCCCGCATGAAAGGTGAAAAGCTTTGCTGCCATCGCAGCGATTACAGTTGCACCACATGTCAGTATATGGGTTTACAGGTCAAGGCCAGAATCCAATCCCTGGACTTCACAGTTGTAAGGCAAGTGCTCAACCTGCTGAACTATCCCAGCATCCTCTACATTTACATATTGCACTCAGATGTTTCCAGTTTTGGTTTTTAATAGAACTTTGAAGTCTAATTACAAATAGTATTTTAATCTTTCTTTGTTTTTCTACCTTCTCTTTTTCCTTTGTATTTCTTAACCCTTTCATTTTTCTTTTTGATTCATCTTCTTAATAAAGATATATATAAAGTAAAATACTACTACTAACTTTGGGAAAATTTACCATCAGAAATCACAATGTTCCATTTAATCTTATAAATTAAAACTAATTTGAGTTACTAAAATAACAGAAGACATCTACTTAAAGCCACATGGGAGTTAGAAAGTTCAAAAGTACCCTCCAGCCATAAACAACTAGAAAACCATATAAAATATAAGAACTGTCCATTATCAGACACTGAACAACAGACAGGGAGGGACAGGACTGTAATCCCTGAACAAAGAGAAGCAAACAAGGTGAACCCTCCTACCACCAAAGGCTTTCTGATTGGAGTTAACATACTGTTCACAAACTGTGGCAGAGTGGAACTCAGACATGGGCAACTGTGCTGAAAACGGGAGACAAAAATCTTCAGTCCAGGAGGCCAAAGGAGGTTAGAAATTATAGGACAGAGTACATAAAAGGAGGCAGCTATGCAGGGAAGGAGCTCCAAAAACCTGCACGCGGTGTCCTGATACCCAATCTGTATAACTGTGGTATAGCACCCCTTAAGGCTGAACAAGAATAACTTCCAAAGAAAGAACAACTACAGAAGAGCTGCAATACAAACAAGTCCCAGAGCTCACAGACAGTGAGGAATCAATCGTGGTCCCTCCTGCAAGAGCGCCAAGACCTCACTGTCTATATATAATGCATTCAGTAGAGACCAGAATGAAACAAGCCTTAAGAAGTAGGGCTAAATAAAACCTAGAATGAATGCTATTCTAGACCATCCCTAAAAGATTTGACAAATAAGTCTCAAAAGAATCAAAATGATCCACAACTAACTTAACTGCCAGGACAAAAAAAAAAAGTTCAACACTTGGTAAAGCACTACAACAAAATCTATCTCTTAACAATAACAAAATCACAATATATGGCATCTAATAAAAATATACAAGGTATACAAAGAAGAAAAATGTGAATCATAAGCAGGAAAAAAAAATCAAGGAATAGAAAGAGAAAACACACAGATGATAGAAGAGACAAGATTGGACATTAAAGCCGCTATTGCCAATATGCCTCATATGCTCAAGAATGTAATGAAAATCAAATATGAAAGAAAGATACTAAAAATTAAACAAAGTAGAACTCACAGAGGTAACATCAAGAGATAACATGAAATGAAAATTTCACTTTGAAAGATTAACATCTGATTAGAAATGGCAAAAGAAGACTGACCTTGAAGATGTAGCAAGAAATTCTACCAAAATTTATTTATTTATTTATTTATTTAATTTATTTATTATTGTTTTTGACAGAGAGAGAGAGAGAGAGATACAGAGAGAGAGAGAGAACTGAACTGGGGGAGCTCCCAGTTCAGCACATGGGTCCGCATGGGCCGGGGCCGGGACTTGATCCTGAGTCCCGGGAGCTGCAAAGTGTGCGCTCAACCCACTGAGCCATCCCGGCCTCCCCTCTACCAAAATTTAAATGACAAGTAGAAAAAGACAAACACAACTACAGATTGGCTTTATTAATGAATTCTATCAATAGTCTTATTTAATTAGTATTATTCTACAGTAATTCTACACTATCTTCAGGATATGCTGGAAGAAGGAACATTTCCTAACTCATTCTATGAGGCTGGCATTACACTGATAGCAAAATCAAAAACATTATATATACCCAATATCTATCTATCATAAACATAGACCTAAATCCATAGAATTCAAAAAGGAACACTCCCACCACCCATTATTCCCAGACATTACAATTGTCATACCAAATCAAAATAAGGATTGTATAAAAAAACAAAATTCCAACCTGTTTTTACTTTTTTAAAAAACACACATAAAAATCTCAGACAAAAGATTATTAGCGGGTGGGAGGGAGGAGGAATGCAGGAATAGCTCAACAGGTTTAGTGCTTGTTTGCAACTGCAAAGTCCAGGGATCAAGTCCCAGCCCTGGCTCATGCAAACCCATATGCTGAACTGCGGCACACCTCCCATGTAGAAGGCCCCCAGTTAGGTTCCCACCTCGCGCAGCCCAACATTCAATACCTGTGTGGAATAAAACTATGTAGAAATTAATGATGTACAATTGTGGACACTACTCTGGGTCTTCCCTCCCTCTTCCTTCTGTCTCTCTCTCTCTCAAACAATAAAATAAACCTTAAAAAAAAATAAAAATAAAAAAAGATTATCAAGGGGCTTCAGGTCTAGGTAAGATAGAGAAATACATGCCCAAGTGTAATCATGAAAATAATGCATGGAACAACTATATGAATTTCCTTAAAAATATACGGGGGTGCCAAAAAACCATCTACACATCTTTAGAGACATTACATATACTTTTCAAAGTTGAATTATGGCAGCAATATGTAGTAGGATGTTTGCTCAAAAGATGTCATTAATTGTGGGCCAGGATGAGTGCTTGCCATGCAACCTGAGGTCCTGGGATCGAATCCTGACCCCGGTCTGTGTGAACCCATATGCTGAACTTCAACACAACTGGGAACTGCTGGGATGGTGGGGAAGGTTCTTGCCTCCCGTGCAGGAGGCTCCCTGTTGGTTCCTGCCCCCACAGAGCCCCACTCCCACCTGTGTGGAATGAAACCATGTCATAACTAATGAGGTACAGCTATTGAAAATTGCTTTGGGCCCTCCCTCCTTTCTCTCTCTCTCTCTCTCTCTCTCTCTCTCAAAAACAATAAAATAAATCTTAAAAAAAAGATCAATAATCAATTGAATGCTAGCATCACCATACGCAACAAGCAGAACAAAGAAAATGGTGTAAACATGGTTTATCATTCCAGGATCGCAAGACCATTTTGAAGTGGCATTTGAAATTCGAGAACATTGTGGAAGTACAACAATGGAGGCGTGCGTATGCAACAGAACCTCCAACATGCCTAACAATCACATGCACTCATGATAAATTTGTGACAATGGTAAACTGAAACTGCATGCACAGCAATACAAGTGGATACTTGGTCAACGTTGCTCAAGCAGCAGTTTGCCGTGATCAGAAGTATCTGGACACTGATGGTAAACACTTTGAGCACCTTCTGTAATTGCAGAAGTCAAACGTGATTCGGATTCATCTTTTGTTATCAGTATATATTGAGTATTACAACTTTAACACAATTTTTTCCTTCCTTTAAATGTGTACACATTGTTTTTGGCAGCATCTGTATTGTAACAGCAGGCTGACCAGCAACGGACACCAAAATGCAAAGTACTGCCAAAATATCACACTGAGTTTACTACTTTTACCTCTCCAGTATCTCCATCCTGAACTGAATGAACTCAGTGCAGTCTGAAATCCAGAAAGAGAGAGTATGTGCCTGAGCTGACCTGTATCCTGCCCATGGGTGGACCTATTCCTAATTAATGTAAGAAAAACTTTGTGATTAAAGCCTTTGGACTAATTTTTAACCTGTACCCATTATTGAGTACATATAATGCCAAAACTACCCAGAAACTGAAAATGTGAAAAAATCCTTGTGACGATTTTGTTCAGTAGTTTTATATACTCGTATATCTGTATGTGAATATATGAATATACATACATACACACACCCAATAAAAATCAAGTCATGGGAAAGCTAGGATGGCTCAGCAGGTTAAGCGATCGCTTTGAAGCCCCGGGGACTGAGGATCGAATCCCCGCACTGGCCCATGTGGACCCACATGCTGAACTGGGGTGTGCCCCCAGCTCAGATCTTTTTCTTTTTAATAAATTTATTTATTTTTGACAGAGAGAGAGAGAGATACAGAGACAGAGACAGAGAGAGAACTGAACTGGAGGAGCTCCCAGTTCAGCATATGGTTCCTCACGGGCCAGGGTTGGGACTCGATCACCGGTCCCCGGCGCTGCAAAGTGAGTGCTCAACCCACTGAGCCACCCCGGCTTCCCCCCAGCTCAGTTCTTGCCGGGGCCTATGTGGAAGGCTTCCGGCCCAGTTCCTGCCCTGTGCAGCCCTGTGCCCACCTGTGGAGTGAAACTATATGGAAAACTAATGTCAACTATGGAGACAGCTCTGGGCCCTCTCCCTTCTCTCTGTTTCTCTCTGTCTCTGTTTCTCTCTGTCAAAAATCAATAAAATAGAGATCAAAGATGGCCGCATGAGAGGAGAACGCCGATAACTGCCTGGGAAGGGCCTTGTTAACAGAGGGGAATCCACAGGGGAAACCCTGAGAAGAAACCTCAGCTAAGAGAACCACACAATGCAGAACAACACACAAAGGTTAGAGGAAAAAAGGGGAGAGCGGGAGAGGGAAAGGAAAGCAGCGGTTCCAGGACAGAGACTTGGAGTGCGGCTCGGGGCTGGCAAAAACAAAGAGGGATTGGGGGACTACGGTCAAAGTGGAGCTGGATCGAGGGCGGGCTGGAAGCCGAGACCTAGGGAGCGTGGAATCCCCACAAGACTGTGGACAATTTAACATCCGAACTCAAGGGACAGCACGCAGTGCCCAAATCAGATCACAGAGCCTAAAGTGGAACAGGGACTGTGGAGCAGGGCGGCTGCACTTCCCGGCGGGCGGGGTGAGAGCTGGGCACCAGCCCACAACTGCTCAGCACCCCTGATTTATGGAGGAGATTGACTGTGAGGGAGCGCCTTCTGAAGACAGGGGGCTCTTGGAGTGAGGGCTGGGGCTTGAGTGGGCATAGTTGCATTGGATGTGCTTGGAGTGAATCTGGGGGACTCAACAGAGCCGGGAGCATAGAGCGGCTGCCACCTGAGCTATGGCCTGTGCGCACAGGGCTTTCGGCGCCCCGCCCACCAGGCCGCCAGGGTGTGCAACTGGGCTTTCAGCGCCCTGCCTTCCGGGCAGCAGAGACACCGCTGCTTGCTTCCAGCGCGCAATTGGGCTTTCGGCGCCCCGCCCACTGGGCCACTGTGGCATCGCGGCCAGTGCACAAGTGTGCAACTGGGCTTTTGGCGCCCCGCCCAATGGGACACTGCGGCACCGCTGTGTGCACGCACCTGGGCTCTCGGCGCCCCGCCGACTGGGCCGCTGCGGCACCGCTGCATGCATGCACCCGGGCTTTCGGCGCCCCGCCCACTGGGCCGCCATGGCACCGCTGCCTGCTCGACAGCGCACTACCGGGCTTTTGGCGCCCTGCTCACCAGGCCGCCGCAGTGCCGCTGCCTGTGCGCAAGACCGGCTTTCGGCGCCCTGCTCACCCGGGCGCTGCAGCACTGCTGCCGGCTTGCGAGTGCGCAACTGGGCTTTTGGCTTCCAGCCCACCGGGCCTCTGGAGCGTTGCAGCCGGCGCCGCGCAACTGGGCTGCCGACCGGGTCGCCGCGGTGTCATTGCCTGTGCGCGGGACTGCGCGGCTGACTGAGGGCCTCTGCCAAGCCCCAGCCAACCCAAGTGGTGCCCTGCAGGAGTGACTTATAGATAAGATTGAAGGAGGGGCAGCCAGGCAGGCTGAGGAAAGACCAGAGCTCCTGTGCCCCGCCCGCACTGAACCACCAGCCCCCCTGCTGAAAGAGGAATCTGCTATTGTGTCTCAGGCCCGCCCTAGCTCCTACTCACATGCCCCCACCCCTGGCCACACCTTTACTACCCTGCTATCTAACAGCTAATACAGCAACCTAAAGTGCCCCAGGACACAGAAGCTGTCTGCTTCCCCCAACCCTCTCCCAAAATATCCTTCTCCCACAACTGAGCCCAAAAGAAAAAATTAAGAGAAGCCCATCTGATAGGCAACCCCCCAGAGGGAAAACAGACTCATGCGTAATGCAAAAAGAACCATATAAAACACAATGCACAACTCAGAATCCAAAGCCCCTCCAGAAGATCAGGGGCAGTCTTTAGTAAAGGACCTTGCACACTTGGAATCAAATCTAAGTGAAACAGAATTCAGGGCTGCATTAATCAAGACACTCAGAGAGCTCACTCAATGCTGGCAAAGTACCCAGACACAGTTAAATGACCTCAACAAGAAATTTTCTGAGCAAAATGAGTACTTT
>PVKE010030673.1:0-19481 GCA_004027555.1 Craseonycteris thonglongyai
AAAAAAAAAAAAAAAAAAAAAAAAAAAGCCCAACGATCATTAAATTAAAATCAAGCCAGATGAGACATTGAAAAATATACCAAGCCAATTTTAAGAGCCAAGATGATCACTCTAAATATTTCAAAAGAGTAGAAATGATTCGCTGACTGGATTAAAGAAATCTAGTCTTCATTCCCCTCAGGTGAATAAGAGGATAATGCAGCAAATGAAATATCTGGCAAGGTGAATGAAGACTGGCTTTCTGGTAGTTGGCTCTGGGGTGGGTTATGCCCAGTGCCCCTGCCGTACTACCTTAGCAAGAGTTCCCACGTGGGCTTTCACTGCAAGGCCAGTCAAACAGTAATGATTTTGACTCATTCTGCTATGCCTAGAAATAGCACAAGCCAGCAAACAGGCAGTGACATACAAGCTTAAGCAAGCTGCAGTCTTCAGGACGCTAGGACCAACAACTAGAATCTCTCTTTGGCCCAACACAAGTTCAAGAATCAAACAGGGGTGTCTCTAAAGAGAGTTCTTACAGAATACAGTAGTTGGAGCCTTAGTTCTTTCCTCTGTGCAAGAACCCATCAGGTGTAAGCAGGCTGTGACACTAAAAATGCTGACAATGCTTTTTGTTATTCTGCCTACTCAACGCTAGGCTTTTGGACACTGTTATAATCGCACATCCCATCCTCATGCTGTGCATAACAGTGGTAAATTACATTTCAAATATGTCTACGACCGCACGTTAGAGCAAACATTCGTGAATTGTAAATTTTACTAATAGAATCTTAACAGATGGGAGACAGGATGTGCACAGTGTTTTCACATTTAATTTTTGACACTGGGTTCAAGATTTGAGGACTAAGTAGTGGCAGGCAACTTGAAATTCCAAATGCAGCACAGACTGACGAATATAGCAGCACCTAGCTCGTTAAGGGCACGTCCACATCTAGCGCTCAAAGAAGCCATGCGCCCTCCAAGCAAAGCTTTGCAGGCCTGCAGAGGCTGTTCATCTTAGTCTCACCTTAAAACAATATAAATGATAACAAAGACCCAGGGACTCGATGATCATGGCGGCTCCTTTGCCCAGAATGTTATTACAGTAGGAGCACACGCGCTTCCCACTGACTGACCTAGATGCAGAACAAGAACGAAATGGAGGCTTTCATCTGTGCCGCTCAAGGTTAGGATTTTAAAATCATGCTCTGGTGTTCAGATGAATCATTTAAGAAAGTCTCTTGTGTATCTGTGGGAGGAAAACTTTCACCAGCCAATCAAAATATGCCTTGATTATACTGTACCTTGAAGGATCTCCATAATGGTTCTGAAATCCTTGACACCTAGTGGCCTAAATGAACAATTCCAGCGTGTTTAGCCCCTTCTGCACTTCAACACACTGTCCTCCTTCGGTCACATTTGCACTCAGCAATGGTCTCCCCCTCCTCTAATCCAGCTGACATCTTCTTGCCAATTAAACCTGCTAACATTCAACTCAAACTATATCACTTCACCCATCAGAACACTAAAAGAGCAGCCTCAACTTCTTCCGAGAGGCAGTGCAACCTACCATCCCAACCGTCCTGTCCCATCCCCTCTCATGCACCAACATTCGTGTTAAGTGGCAGTGCTTTCCTGCCTGTGCCTCTGGCTTTGGGGACCGCCTCCGTGGAGAACAAAATGAAAACTGCCTGGCAGCTACCATTTAGATAGGTAAGAGTCTCTACCTCCCTTCGGATACAAGTTTTGCCTTCTTTCCCAGGTGGGAAGGGGAAGGTCACGTCTTACCTTCGAATGCTAGTGTAGCACTTTAGTGACACTGGGATGCATGGAGGGTCTCATGTTAGAGCACCACTTCCTAGATAGACACTTTCAGGGCAGGCCAGCCCAGGGCCTGTCTCCTATCTGTCGTCCTCAGGTGGCGCTCTCAATAAAGAAATGGGCACTCTCTCCTCTGCCTGGTTTCCCCGCTCCACAGCCTTCATCCGCCTCCCAAATTTACCACAAATCCTCACCCCTTCTTCTCTTAATTCAAATGCTCTGACACACGTTTTATAGAGCCTGGTACAAGTAACATTTGAGATGGACTTGTAAAATATGTTCTCTTAACAAAATCCCTTATTCGATGGCTAAAAATAAAAATCCTAATAACTGTGCTTCTACGTTGCCTTATTTCATTTGCATGGGAAGTAGTACACGCCAGCAGAACGCCCTCTGGTGGCAGCACAAACTTTGCTGTGTGTGGTTTCATGAAGCATCTAGGAGCTGTGAAGAAGCTCCACACCGGTGAAAACGCAACACCTGTTGCTATTTGAGCTTCTGTCCATACCAAGAGGCAAGTTTTGAGTCCAGACCTGTCATTATAACTCTTACACAATTCCCATGGCATATGACGTACAGAACCAGTTGATGTAGTCGGAACAAAATGCTGGCAAACCAGATGAGTGTCAAGCAATAACTGTGGAAATCAAAAACCCAAAACAGCAATACCTAGCTACTTAACTTTTTTTTTAATTATTATTCAGCTTGCTAAGTTACCCAGATGATGGAGCTTGGCTATAACACTTTCCTTTTACACTCAGTTCCTATAAAATGAGTTCGCATTGTCTCATTAACACAGTCAAACATTTTGCAATACTGCTTTTACTCATAAATTTCTAACGCATTCAATGAGTATATGTTTATGATTATGTTGAGGTATGTCTGTATCTAAGACACTGACCACAAGCAGAGGAGACAGTGGCAATGAAGTAGTGTTTTAAAAGTCTCCAGTGGCATCACAGGGCACCCATGAATGCTCTTAGAAAGCTATTAAGAAAGTCTTCATCATTGATCTAATTTAAAAAAAACAACAACACAACTTGAAACATTAAAGAAGACTTGGCTTTCTTTGGAAAGCTTAGACAAGAGCTGGGGAAATTTTTAATGAACAAAAAATTCCCCGGAAACTAAGAACAGGGCCCCCCAAGGGCCTCACCTGTTGCGTAGCTGGGGGCCTGGAGATGAAGCTGCAGGGAAATGGCTGCGTGGGGCGGGGGCAGGTGCGGTGGTGGTCTTGGCCGGGCCAGCGGAAGGAGGGGGTACGTTGGAGGACGGATTTCGCATGTAGGCACGGTTTGACATGGACAGCAGCTGAGGTGGGGGCCGGCTGAAGTCTTGCACAGAGGAAGAGGCATAGACTCCGGTGGGCTGATGGATCCAAGGGGCCTGCCTCCACGAACTGGATCTTGGAGAATCCAGGTTATCTAGAGATTCACCTCTGAAACGTACAAAGCGTTCTTCATGATGATGCAGCACATACAACGAGAAATCTATTGAGCATTACAGTCATTACAAGACCCACTTTACGCACTTTACCAGCAGGTATCAGCTAACAAGCCCCATTACATGTAAAGTTACCTTTATAACGGAAGATTCTTTTCATGAAAGGCATCCTGTTTCATTTTCAATTAAGCTTTATTTTTATTTACTCGGTGCTTAGGTAAAAGAGTAAGTCTTTTTGTGAAAAAAAAAAGAACTAAAAAGTATATTTTTTAAATAAAATACTGACAAAGACAATACATATTTGTCCTTTAAATTTTCAACTGTTTAGTTGAGACATTATCAACCCTTAATTTTAAAAACACAGCCACCACTCCTGCAAAAAAACACCCCCAAGTATTTAGTTGAATACTTGACATACGGATTATGTCAAGTATTTGACTAAAAACTGTCACAAAAATATTAAATTTGTTTAATCTTCACAACACTATGCTTTGTTTTTAGATCTCACACAAGTTATCGTCCGTAGTAAAAAGAGTTAGTCAGTGGTAAAAATGGCTTTCAGACTACTCGATTGCAAAGTAACCCAGGCCATTCCTACTGTGTAACCTTGATTCACTCACCACCAAAAACTCATGTAAACACAACTTCTGGAAAATCTCTCTTAAATGAAGTTGTATACTTACATTAATTCTGATCTACAAAGAATGACTTCAAATTATGAGGTTTTCTTATCTATCTGGTCAATTTTATTACTTTTAAAACTTTCTCTCTCATCTCAAATTTGAAAGATGTATTTTTCTTCTTTTAAAGTTACAAAAGTACTACATCGTGATGAGAAAGACCCAGGCAGAAGGGAAGGGTACCTAAAGGAGAAATAAGCACCCACCCTCTCACTTACCACAATTTACCTGCCATCTCCAGGGGTAACCATTTATTATTAACTGTGTATCCTTCTAGACTTTTTCTCATATATGTTAGCACATATTTACATGTACATACAAATTTACATCTATAAGTGTAGCCATGTCTCTTTCTATATATACGTAATGCACTTGTATGTTTAACATCCTTAAACAAATAGGATTATTCTACAATGTATATTCTTCATTACCTTCTTGATTCCATGTAATATACGAGGGCTGTCTGAAAAAAATTCAGCCATAAATGACTCTATTTTTCATATAACGTGGCTAGATCATTTCCGGACAGCCCTCATACATTATATTATCTGAGAACTATCTTCATGTCAGTTTGTGTGAGAAATGGTACTTTGGTGGCCCCCAGTGAAGCAGTTCTTGGTACCCATGCCCTTGTATAGTCACCTCTCACTGATTCTGGGCTTGGCCATGTGATGTGTTGACCAATGGGATGCCAGCAAACATGATACTAATGGAGGTTTGGTAAGCACTTGCACATTAGAGCTTATCCTCCTGCAAGGTTTCCTCTTTGAGTCCAGGCAACACGTAATGAGGCAGCCCATGCAGCTGTGTGAAGCCCACATGAAGAACAGAGACTCCCAACCAAGCGCTCGAGCAGAGCTCACAGAACAGCGTCTAGATCGGGGTCACCGATTACAGCCCGCTGCTAGGATATGAACAATCCATCAGCAAAGGGCATTTTATATTTTCTAAAGATTTACTTTTATTGTTTTTTGACAGAGACAGAGAGAGACAGAGAGAAGGGAGAGGGCCCAGAGCAGTCTCCATAGTTGACAGAATTGGTTTTCCATATAGTTTCACTCCATAGGTGGGAGCAGGGATGCGCAGGGCAGGAACTGGGCCAGGAGCCTCCCACATAAGCCCCGGAAAGAACTGAACTGGGGGCACACCCCAGTTCAGCATGTGGGTCCGCATGGGCCGGGGCCGGGATTTGATCCTCGGGCTCCGGGGCTGCAAAGCGAGTGTTTAACCCACTGAGCCATCCCAGCTTCCCCCATATTTTATATTTTCAAACAGTCATAAAACAACAATAAAGAATACACAACAGAGACTTAGCATGGCCTACAAAGCCGAAATTACGTACTATCTGGCTCTTTACCAAAAAATTTGCCAACCCCTTTCTAAGTGATTACAGCTGACCAAGTGCCCCAACTAACACCATGTAAAGAACTGCCTAGTCAACCTTCAGAATTGAAAAATATAATAAACTGATATATTTTGTTAACCCATTAAGTTTTGAGGCAGTGTATTATACAGTAATATGCCTCTTTCAATCCTTTTAACAGTTGTATAGTACTCTACCTTCTCAGTAGACCACTATTTATTTAATGAAGTACTAAGGACACTCTTACTAGTAGACATTTTGACTATTTTTCTTTTTGCTATGGCCGATAATATTTAAGCATATATTCCTTCATATACCTTTGTATACATAACCAAATACATTTAGAAAATTAACTGCGAGAAGCTAAACTTCTCACAGGGTACAAACATAAAAACTTGTGCCTAATTATTGCTGGAAAACTATTTACCCAACTGGGAACAACAATTTCTGTTTATTATACAATTGTCAATATTCAACTTAAGCACTTGTTTATCTCTTTGCAAATCTCATAAGCGAGAAATATTACTATTGTTTTAGGAAGAATGTTGATCTTTTATATGTTTATTGACTTTGTTTCTTTTTCAATGAATTATTTTCCTATCAACTGTCTATTTCCATAAAGTTGTCATGGTTTATTTACAGATTTACAAAAGATATTTGAACATTGAGATAATTAGCCCTTTATCTGTAATGTTTTGCAAATAATTTTACTCAGTTTCTCAGCTGTGGAAATATTGAACAACAGTAGCTTCAGTATTCGTTTACCCAAGATAGATCTCTTCAAATGTTCATCCTCTTATCTCTAATTAATTCATACCTATTTATTTTTCTGAAAATGAAAATAATTAGGCTTTCATCCTTTCTGAACACTAGTATGATTCCAATCTAACCATTATCTCATTTTAAACAAACAACTTGTGGCTTACCTTTTTTATTTCATTAAGTTCAACAGCCAAGGAAGCACTAAGAACTGCATAAATTATTTGAGTACCTGACACTTCAGTTCTACATCCAGCTTTGCAACCTATTTGCCATGTGGTTTTGTCCACATGTATTCCCTGCCTGAGCCACAGTTTCTACATATGGAAAAACAGAATTTTTCTGCCTGCCTCAAAACATTTTTTTCCCAGATTAAATAAAATGATGGAGACAGAGCAACTGGCATGTACTTGGCACCTAATAAATGCCTCTCAATATGTGCTCAATGACATTGGCTCTACTATCCTTTCTTCCGCTAAATCTTAGATGAAGAGAAGAAGCTATGACACCTCTTCTGCTCAAGTAGCCAGCATGTCTAGATATTAAATATTTGCCTCTCAGCACAGAAGAGGAAATAATTCCTAAAATGTCTCATACCTTCTCATGATCCCAGGCAGACAAATAGGCTCTTTATTTACACTTGAACTGCGCTGCCGGATCCAGCTATTGTCATTGTGAAGGGATGTTCTCTTCCTCATTTCTTGAAGGATTTGCTGTCTCTCCAACTCTGCTTCCGATGGGACTTGTTCCTTCTTGGAGCTCCTCTGTGATGAGCTACTGCTCCCAACTTGGTCTACATACTTATTGCTTCCTATATTAAAAACACATCAAAAGCTGCAGGATTATCACATTCGAAAAGGATAGTGGACAAAATCTCCAACACAGGGTAGCAAAAAATGTGATATTGTGCACATGTGCTAACATGATCAATTCTCAATGAAACTGCTGCCCAGGAACATAAAGTGTCTCCTATTCCTAGAAATTTCAATTCCACAGCCAGAGGCATGCCACAGAGAGCACTCAGAAAACTAAGGAGGCTGCCTAAAAGGGAAACAAACAAACACCAGCCCCGATTTCAGCAATATTCAGTTTCAAAATGCTCAGCCAGAAAAATGATTTCTCTTCTACCTTTTTCCCCTTTCTTCCTAAGTTAAATAAATCAAGCGCATGCTCCTCAAATACTTGTTGTGCCAACTCTGCAAGGGAAATGGGGATTCTATTTACACACCCCCTGGGGAGAGAGCAAAGGCATAAACGCATGCATATCTAGATAAGTCTTCCTGGTATAAGTCAGAGAGTAAGTCATGACCAAATTGCAGGAATGAGAGCATATTCAATCACTGAAAAGGCTTCTGTGAAAGTGAAAAATAACCCAGTGATCTGAATGATAACCAAAGAATGTTAACAGACTTGTCTCTTCTAAGAAACTGACAAAGCCTAAACTTGGATGTTGAATTTATGACTAACAATAGAGTCAGGTTTTATCCTGCAGGCTTTGTGTCATTGGACTTGCAGATTACTTTCTGATTTAGGTAAAACATCCATAATTTTGGAGTAACCCCCCACCTTAATTTGGATTAGGAAATTTCACCTAAGGATTTATTTTCTTTCACTCTCCAGATTCACTGCTATGGTCATTCTTTCAAAATTCATGATGTGTCTCTGCCTTAGTTCATCTTCCAGTAAACAGTGAACAAGGCTACCAAAAGTTTCTTATATACATCTATGTTTACATTTGTGCATACATACAATTTATCAATTTGGCCAGATTTTACATAAAACATTTCCTATTTTAAAAGTACATTATTCACATAACCAAGTTTTTTAATAAAATAATTGATAACTTCCACTGCCTGCTTATTCCATTAGTAAAAGGGAGAAGACATGTGCACAAGAATAACCAGATTAATAACACAAGCCACAAATATTAACGAGATTATGTCAGAGAATCACAGTTGCCATTACTAACAGGTCATGTGTTTTAAGTTCAGGAGAGAAGATCACCACTGCAGGTTAAAATGTTTCATGGCAGGTGAAAGTACTTAAACCTTTATGTTAATGGTGGGTAGGAGCAAATTCAGAGGAGCAGAAACCAGAAATCCAAACCGGTTAAGACCAGAGGAACCAGATCAGAAAACATCTGATAAGTTAGGAATTGAGAGAGAATACGATTTGGTTACATGCAAGTACTTAAGAATTCCTAGTGGAAAAAGCAGCAAAATAGGTTGGAAAGTTAAACTAGGACCAGATAATGGAAGGTCCGACGTGTTACGGGAAAGACGTAATTAGTTATAAAGTCTAATAAGAACTGTAAATTCTGCAAACTTTAACTAGAAGTAACAAACTAGCTGCCCACCAGGCCACTCTGACCTACAGATGTGCTGTTTGGTTCACAGAGGGTTTAAAAAAAATTTTTTTTTTTTTTACTTCTTTTTTACAACAGAAATGATTAGTGATCACCGATTTTCATTCTCCCACATGGCAGTAACAGATTAGAACTGTCCACTTAGACGGGCCTGTCCACTGAGTTCCACTCAACCCTCACCTGGGCTTCATTCATTTATGTCACTGACCAAAACCCTGCTTACACAAAGCCTGATATGCAAATCCTGCTCAAAATTATGCATTTTGCTTAGTTTTATTTTTCTTAGTTATAGAACTCCAGTTATACATGTTCTTCAAAATGCACTTTACACTAACAATAGCAGGTTCCAAATTGTTTTTGCCAAGTTAGTGAAATCATTATCCTTTTAGATGTTTTAATATCTTGTCATTAAAGATACACAATTTCAAATAAATATATAGAGAATTTTTAAGTCCCCTGTTATTCTGCAGAAAACTTTTCTGACCCATTTCTTTGGCTTCAAGATGAAATCCACTACACAAAACTCTATCAGCATCACTTTGCAAAATGTTCACATATTTTATTAGCTATTTAAAACCATTTTAATCTCTTAGTACTCCCCCTAATATAAAATAAAGCCAAAATAAGCACAAGATAGTTTTGTTTTTATACACAAATACTAAAAATATTTGGTATTTTAATCATGTAACCTTAACAAACCTGAAATATCTTGACCTTAAAAATACTGATCATAGAGTATGATAGCATAAATTAGCAATATGCAAAAGAATTTTGAAAAAAATTCACATTTACCATTTTTATTTGTGGGGTAATCATCCAGCTCAGTAGTGGATCTAGATTTATTTCTGAAACACAGAACACAATATATTACATATGTCTCACAAGAACACTCTTTTCATATTTATGAAGTAAGAACACCAAAAAGATTACATTTTAAAGAAGTAGATTTATACCCTATGTGTTGACAGCTACATTTATTTTCATACCAGGAAATTTTTCATGTTGCATAAACTGGCAAAAAGTAATGAACATCTCTAGAAGACAGAAGAGCTTGACGCTAGAAATATATAAACACATGAAAATCCTCTCCATCTTGTGTGATGATTAAGCCTATGATTTGACCAGTTTGTATACTCTTGACTCTCTTCTAGATCTAGATCAGGTCTTACCAGGCTGTACAAAGCATCCACCCTCAGATCATCTAACGTTGGACTATTTCACTTCCTTCATGCTGCCCAAAAGTCAAGAAGCCAACTTTGGGGCATTAGGGTACTATCTGAAACAGCAATGACCAAATGCCATCCTAGAGTGAGTGCCAAAGAGATACTGGACCTTCCTGCATAGGCAACTTCTAAAAATTCCCAACTCTGTAATGGTAAAATGTAGTTGTGTGTAGCAATATGTGTTGATCTCATTCTCACTCAACTAGGCACAACTTCAAATAACGGTAATAAAATGAATAATAATATAGATCATCACACATATGTATACAATATGTATAAGCACACAATATATGTGTGTGCGTATATACACTGCACTGTATAATAATGTGGAATACATAATTATATATCACAACTGTTAGCAACACTCATGAATGGTATCATTTGTATTAACATCGAAGACAATTCTTTATTACAAGGTGTCTAGCTACACTCCTTTTGCCTCTAGGGCAGGCTTGTATCACAACTGTCTAGAAGTATTTCATATTTTCCACGATTCCTTAAGTTTCCTTTCTCTGCAATAATGAGCAACATAAAGCAAGTTTACTTAAATATCTAAACAAATCCATAGCTTTAAAATAGAGATACTCATTTTGATAAACTACAGTTACCCAGAAACATTCATTATAAATAAGGTCATCCGTCACTAGAATTTCTTCCTAGCTTAATGTTGGCCCATTACTACCTGCATATTCCTTTTCTTTTCCCTGAGTACTCTGAGTCATATTCACTCATCCCAATTGCCTATATAGGTGAATCTTTCCTTATCTCGAAGGCAAACTTGCTGAAGAAGAAATTTCAGCTCTGAAACATAAATTAATAGTCATACATCAAACATTTTTAGACAGAGTCTATTCAGAAGTCCTTAGTGATTTCAAAAGTGCAAAGCATTTTAAAAATTCATTAAAAACATTAAATTTAATGTTTTAGGAAATTTTAAGATGTATATACTCATAACTTTTTAGATATCTTAAATCCTACCTTCAGTCCCCAAAACTGACTACCGGTAATAGTTCTACTCAAACTAAGAGAAAGACCACAATTCTCATTTCAGATTTCCACATGTAGCTTCATTTGGAATAAGCTTATGCCATTGCTTATAACTTTTTAAAAATAAAGGTTAAGGTATATTTCAAAAAATGAACACAATTCTTCCCATCTGTATCCATTCTCCTTGCATTATGGCTCCTCCCATAAAGTGGTAGTGTTTTTCTTCTCTCTGTAAACTTAGGCTGGCCTTGTGATGTTCTTTTAGATAACAGAATGGAGCAGAAGCCATGGTGTGCTGGTTCAGAACTGAGGCCACAAGGTGCCTTGACTGCTTCCTTGCTAATTCTCTTTTCTCTGCCCAACCACCATGTACACACTGGTTTGCTGCCTGTTGAAAGACCCATGGCCTGGTTGTCTCATGGTCCCAGCTGACAGTCAGCCAGCCTACAACCAAAAGCAGAGTTGCCTAGTAAGCTGGTAGTAGATGCACAATGAACCCAATCAGCTGAAAACCACCAGCTGAGTTCACGTCAAAATTCTGACCCACAAAATCACAAATTAAGTTACTAAGTTGAGGGGTAGTTTCAAAGATCAACCAGCAAGCTCTCTTTGCCTCCCACAAAAGACCAAGAGCTACAGTAGTTCTACGAAACATCTCGGTGAGCCTTTAAAAATTCATTTGAAGCCAGTGACTCCAACCAAATTACAATGAAATGTTCTACATACCTGTCAATAGAAGGCAAACCTGATGACTCCACCTCTGTCTTTGGTGGGTCATAGGAATCAACAGGCCTAAAAGATTAAAAAATGTGTATGGTCAAAATCAGAGACTTGAGTGCCTTCCCTGAGTTTAAGAAATGGATAACAAAATAACGTTATTCTTGCACCGTTAAGAAAATGGTCTCCAGTTTGAAAATTAAATATACAAAAGTGTTTCAGTGACTCACTGCAGGGAATAGACTCACTACCACAGACAGACATTTGCAGTTCATTCACTCCACAAATATCCACTGTGTGCCTGCTATGTTTCAGTACTATTTGAGGGTAGGACTACAGAACCAAAACAAATGTATTGGCCTCATAATACTTACATTTTAGGGGTATGGCAGGCCAACAGACATGCACTATGATATGTTTACGTCATATAAAGCAGGGAAGGGTACATGGGGAGAAGGGGAGAGGCACATCGTTTAGATGAGGTATTTTGGAAAGTCTGAGAAGGTGACATTTGAGCACAGACTTAAAGAAAATGAGTAAGATTGTATAAGGGTGAGGGAAGATTTCTCCAGGCACAGGGACCAGAAAATGCAAAAATTCAGGGGCAGAATATGTTGGGCATTTTCAAGAAAGGAACAGGAGGCCAGGGTGGCTGTAGCAGACCAAGTGAGGGGAAGCTGTAGGAAGCTGGGTAGATCAAAGGGCCAAGACAGCTCATACACGCCTTCAAAGGCGCGAGCAAGGCTTTCGATGGCATTCTAACGGGAGGAGAAGCCATCTGGAGATGCTGAGCAGGGAAGTAAGGTGACAGGATTAGATCCCCATGTAAAGAGTTCACTCTGGCTGCTGGCGTTCACCCGTGTAGAGAATGGGTGGTAGGAATCAGGAAACCCAGAGGTGCCTTTGAAGTGGGGAACGGCCACAGCTCAGCGAAGCCAACTGAAAACTCTCATGTGCCCTTTGGCCACGGGGACAAACCTTCTATACTGGTATATTTTGACTGATGTTTCCCGCTCTCTCTCTGCCTGGTGCCTCTGCTCCTCTGCTCGGCGCCTCTGCTCCTCGGCCTCGGCCTCGGCCTCTGCCTGACGCCGCCTCCGCTCCTGTTCTTCCTGATATTCTTTCTCCTTCAGTGCTCTCTCTTTCTCAAGAGCGAGGTGTTCCTGCAGCTGTTTTCTTTGGTCTTCATTCCCAGCTTCCTCTTGCTGCTGCCTCCTCTCCTCTTCTCCTGCTTGGGTTCCTTCCCTGTTGGAAGACTTGGACTCTTCACCCCAGGTGGCTTCCAAGGTGGCAACAGAAGGCTCCAGCGCGCTCAGGGAAATGCTGTTGGAGTTTAGGACCATCAGTTCCTACCCACGATCAGGAAGAAAAGATCTCCATCAGAACCTGTGTATTCCTTTAATTCCATAAAGCTATTGCTATAGTCAGTTTTAGATGCTATTTATTGCAGTTGGGCCAGGTTTCTACTTGAAATGATGTTAAGTTTTATCGCTAACAAAGCCACACAGGGGTGACACGTAACTTAGAAGAGGAAGGCACACTTACGGTCTGTTGATAGAATTATCTAATGATACAATAGAGAAAGTAGGAAAAAATGTTTGAAACATCAAAGCAAAACTCCGACAAATCAGAGTTCATTGTATTTTTTGAAGAGCTACATTCAGGTATGGCAAAAGCCAAGTAAAATGTATGGTCTTCCATTTTTCAGCTGATTTCACCACCAAGATAAAGAAGAACATGATATGGTCCAACACTACCTCATTCAAGAACTTGGAATTCTCTCTCTCAGCCTCTTGCTTTGCCCTTTGCCACTCTTCTCTTAGTTTTTCCTGCTCACGTTGGTATTTTTCCTATAAGGCAGCATATTAATTAATTAGTTAATTAACAGGTTAATGTTAATCTTTTTCACTAGCATTTTTGCAAGCCCCACCTTTTATCTCAACCTTTAAAGACAGTGATATTAATTTAACCAATCAGAGCTTAGTCCTCAAAGCAGAAAACAACTTATATTGAATTAAAATGTAGGCATTAAAATGTATGCAACCTTTACCATGGTTGTAATTCATTAAAGGCCCACCCTAAGAAGGGGACAGGGGGACTTCCGTATTTTCTCTGCAATGGAGTAAGTTCTCACGAAGTCTTTATAAACCTTTACCTCTCACTCATAAAAATTCCTATATTCATTACAGGACTAGTCATAGTGACCACAACATGGAAACATGTCCTTTGATTAGGCTGACCAGATGGGCCATTTTAAATGGGACAGAAAACATTACTGTCCCAATTCAAATGGTACATATGATCAGACTACTGATACCTTAAATTTAGACCGGTGAGACTAGGCTGACCACACATACCATTTAATATGGGACAGTACGGTTGTTTTCTGTCCCGTGGCACATCTATCTGGTCAGTCTATGTTTGGTGGATGACTGGATAAAGATGTGGTACATACTCATATATACAATGGAATATTACTTGGCATAAGCAAAGATGAAATACTGCCATTGAGACAACACAGATGAATCTTGAGGTTATCATGCTAAGTGAAATAAGTCAAACAGAAAATATCAAGAACCATATGACTTCACTCATATGTGGGGCATAAAACTGAAAGCAACAAACAAACAAGTAAAACAAAGTCATAGACACAGAACACTGTATAGTGATTACCAGAGAGGGGTCAGGGGATAGGGGGACAATGAAGAGTGTAAAAGGGGTCAAAGAAAAGGTGATGGAAGGAGACTAGACTTTGGGTGGTGAGCACACAACGCAGTATACAGATGATGTATTATAGAATTGTACAGTTGAAACTTTTAAAATGCTATTAACTAATAACACTCCAATAAATTTAATTTAAAAAACAGCACATAGAAAAAAAAAATCCAAACTATAGTGTCTCGTATTCTCTAAAAATATACACAGGGGTTCAATGATTTTAAAAGGATGACTTGAAAAGCTTCAAGATGAAAAAATAATAATTGTTTTTGAATTTTAATACAAGATTATTTTTAATACAAAAATGTTTTGTGTTTTAATACAAAGTGTGCTCCATATCAAAAAATATGTTCATTATGAGATTAGTGGCTTTTAAATTTTTTTTTAATTTATTTCTCAACGCTCATTGTCAGTGACCAAGGAAATGCAGTGAAAGCAAAGCCTAGCCCAGGCTGGTCCTTATCGTCCCGCTCTACCTGCAGCAGGCGATCCTGCTCCTTCTGCCATCTCTCCTGCCGCTTCCGCTCCTCCTCTTGATCCCATGCCCAGCGACTTGGGGCACTGATAGTTGGAACTGGAAGCTAACCAATTATAAGAGAAGAGGTGCAAATCAAAGAAAATATATTTCATTAAGTCAACTATCAAAGCATTTTTTGCACACATAAATTATTCAAATCACCCTCTGCCTAAGCAGCACCAAAGAACTGTTGGTTTTATATTTTAAACTAGGGTGTTTCAACTTGAAAAAACTGACTGGATCCCCTTATTTATCCCGCAAACACATGAATACTACTTACATCAGGAACCACAGAATCGGAGCTTCCTGTATGGCAGCATATGGGCAAGGAAGGAAAAAAGTACAACATAAGTCTTCTCATTTCTAGAAAATTATTCCTTTCCAAAAGTTTTATCACTAGCTGTTTCTATGCCAGTATACTAAGTGACATCAATGCTTTTTTTTTAAACAATAGAAGTAAATCCTTTTATTCCCTTTTTAGTTCCATCTGTTTGCTATTCACCTTCCAAATCCAAAATCAGTTAAAAAGAAAAAAGAAAAAAAAGATCAACTAGGATGCCAAGGGGACACCATTGTCCTAGGTACTAGAGCTGAATCAGGTGTACTTCTGAATAGGTTCAGCTTGCCTACAAACCAAAGAAACATAAAAACAACAAAATTTCAAATGTAACATCCACCAAATCCAATGTTTTACTTGCTACTTTTCAATTACAATGTGACCATGTTAAGTCACATTTTTCAGGTCTCCATGATAATGAGCTACTTTACTTAAATAAACGACCACAATAAACATGTTCAAGAAACATTTCCTTTTCCTTTCCTATTATTTGAAACACAAATATCCAAACTTCATGAGTATGGCATAGTGGTATTCTTTTTCTTTTTCACGGTGTGATTCTTGCAGACATACTGTTATTCTTTTTAGTCTTAGAAGGTCTACATTAGTACGTGTGTCTATGTATAGTACAATGATTATAAACAAGTAAGAAAATTTCACAAAATATACTATCATACAGCATGTTTAAATTTTCCTGAAACCTCAGCTGTCAAATAAATTATTCACTTACACAATTATATTTTTAAGAAAACTGCTTTGAGACTTAGGAAAATATTCTTCCCTAAAATAGCCTGTTGAAGAAAAGTGAGTAAAAATTAGAATAGAGAAAGAAAAGGAATTGCTTTATAGTATTAGCCAATTTGAGCTAGGAGTATCATACTCTATCAATTAAATTACCATAGAAAAGTAGGAGTTTAACAACAACAACAAAAAAAATCAAAAACACTAAGGATACTGACACAAATAGACCTTGCACATGCATAGCTGGTAAACTATTTATGGTCAAAAGAGACCATAATTCATCGAAGGAAGGCTCCTAGGAGATTAACACAAAATATTCAAGTCTAGTAAACATGTTATAAGGCAAGTTTGTAAATTTTTAGTGATCTTAAAAGTAAGAAATAATAACATTTTAGACATCAACAGCACACTCCCCATGACGGTGCCATTGTTCTCCAATGTTGGATATTACTTTTAAGTTCTTGATAGCAAAACCCAGAGCTTGAACTGCATTCATGAGACAGAACAGTAGGCAAACGTGAAAGGAGAGAAAACGACACATGCACAGCACATAGGAAAGCAGCACAGCCCAACTACACCAACACAGAGCATCTCAAAATGCACTTGTGTGCAGACATGCCCAAAATGGATTTAGTTTTAATTTACTTCCAAGTCAACAGAGCAGTCCTATTGACACTCCAAAGCCACCTCCCCAATAGCAATAAACAACTCCACTTTTTTATTCAGAGCATGTTCCATACCAAAAAGTGGAGATTTTAAAAATGTTAGCCAATTCTATGTTGGTGTAATCTAATATTATGCAATTTGTAGGAAGCAGTAAGGCTTAAATGAAATTCCTCATTTCTTACTGTCACCCAGTGGAAAGGAGTGTGGGTTTAATAGCATCTCAATTTTTTAATTAGGAAAAAAAAAAAAATTCAGAGGTACAAAGGACACGCAAAGACCCATTACCACAGAGGTAGACCCATGAACTGTAAGAAAAGCTTGATGACCCTAGGGAAAGAATGGAAATGGGTTATGTCACTTGGTCATAATGACTGCCAAACTGCAGAGGCTCAGTGCCCAACACCACAGACTGTCAGGAAAGAGTGAAGAGCGGGAACAATTTCATGAAAGTGCATGAATTGTTAGCGTGGTGGTTTACCTTGTTCAAAAAATTGTGATCGCCTTTTTAAGTTTTTCAAAGAAATAGGTTCAGATGCTAGTTGAAAAATACAAAAAAAAAAAAATCAATACCATGTCATTCATTTTAATTTCTCACCACTGGAAAGCTAAACGATACTTCATATACCTTTCTAATCTGTGGTAATATTATCTTTTTAAATGACAAAACTGATAGCCATAGAAGATATGGATTATTTCAATGCAGAAAGACACACACATTTTTAGTAGCCTCTACTATATTCAAATTAGTAAATGGAAATAATATTATGATTAATAAATTTCAGCAGATAAGCATCCTAGTTTTACAGAAGCCAAAGTACCATCTTCTGTGCTAGATTACACAGCTTTAGGAAAATGGATATTAAAATTTTTTGCTCCGGTCAATCAAAAATCTCTTCTAATACAAAGAAAATTGTATAACTAAGAGTTATCACAGTACAAGTGAATAAAAAAGACACTGTACCATAATGAGGAGGAGGACCAGAAAATTAATAATACCCAGAGAAAGATCCAATAAAAACAATTGCTATAATTAAAACATTTTTCTAACTAGAGTATTTTGCCCTAGTTTTCAAGATCTTATAGCCAGTAATTTTAAGAAAACAAAAGGAGTTAAGTCACATAAGAAAGAAAAAGAAAACATTCTGACTTCTTCTATACATCTGTCACAAGATTATGGCAGATAGTTATACTTCAGGCTATTCATAAAATATGAGTGCAATTATTACTTGGTACAAGTTGTTGTTTACTTATCTAAAGAAAACCCTCAAATGATGGCCTGTACATAATCTCCTGGTCACTAACGAGTTAAGGGTCTTATCAATTTGCTTTGCCAAGTCACTGGCAGAACAAGACCTAAATGTCTTAGATTTAACATTATGAAGCAAAATAAGTCATGTTTGCTTTAAAAACTCCTTTGATAAAGAGTAATATCTAACAAAATACAGTCGCTCCTAAGGACAAGAAATTAAATACAAAGATAAACAATCAATAAAGGAGGAAATCTATAAAGTTAGTTTGGATTTGACATAACTGGCAAATGCAGATTCACAGCCACCAAACTGCTATGGAAACACAGCCCCAATTCCTAGCAGTCACTAGTTTTATGGTAAAAGAAGTTTCATCCTTTTGGAGTCTCTTTCCCTGCCTGCAGGGACCAGATCTTTATTTTATATGCCTAAGGAACAGCACACAGCATGTGGCACTTAAATTATTAATGAATGAACAGAAGGCGGAAGAGAGTGATAATTCCATAAAGCAAAATTTCCCTAGATACCAAGTTTGCTTTTTCATTACAGATGGGGACTTTTGTTAACAACTGTTATTGCCATTGGTATGTCCCTACTAATACTAACTACCTCCAAGCTTGTCCCTTTCACAACAATAAAGGGAGAAAGGAAATTTCATTCATTGTTTTGTATTCAACTAAGATTGGCTTTGGGGGCATACCACAGCAAGAAGGCTAGTGGACTCTAGAAAACCAGTCTTTCTTATTTGGCTTAGACACACAGGCGCTCACAGCTCCTGGAAATGCTGCCAAAGCTTTGTTTGCAGTTCCTGAACTATTTGACACTGGAACGGAGCTCCCGCCTTTCCACCTGGCTGCAATTGGATCTGTGTGCTAACCCTTTAGTGTCAGCTTGCAGTAGATTCGTTTTTTCTTTCACTCACAGATATTAATTTTTGTAATAACATAACGTGAGTGTTATCACTTTTCTTACATTTTACATGTGAGTTACACTGGTGATATTTACCTTTTAGTTCAAAAGTACTGTTTTCATCACGAATTCCATTTATTTCCTTGGATTCAGCATTCTGGGAAGGATAAAAAATGCCAGTTAATAACATTCTCTTCAATTGGACTTTGGGCTTACAGAATGCATTGCTCATTAAAGAAGGTATCTTTTAGTAAGATAAGTTTTGGAGGACAATAATGTATTCCTTATAACTTTTTACATATCATAGAAATATTTTTCCTTATTCTTTAATATTCATGGAAGAATTAATGACCAGTTGCAAGCCTAGATGCCTTTAAGTCAATTAGTCATTAATTTTCTAAGAAACATGATGGGCCAAGTAATCCTTAGTCCATTTGGCTTATATTTATGAGTAAGCAACATAGTTACATAGGATTCTGTAAGATTTATATTTGTCTTACACAATGTAGCAGGATCCCCTTATTAGACAAAAGGGAATATCTTAGGATAACAATATATATCTAGTGAGTCAATGTAAACATTTATCTGAAAATTTAAATTGAAGTATTGCTTTGATACTTTGAAAAGCTTGTACATTATAATTATCTCAACCAGTTAATGTAACTGAGTATCTCTTAACCACATATGTAAGTTCACCCATCAAGTTCACCTACACAAGAACTAAAAATGCTTCATGATGTTTTAAATTGCACACAATTACTATACTTATTTTACCAGTAAAGACTTAAGAAAGCATAAAAAATCAGAGTATATAGTTTTACGTAATTACAACCTTATATTCATAAAGATCTGAGATATGGGTATAATGATGAAAGATCAGTAAGAAACACCTACAAAACACCAGTCTAGGGGAAAGCCGGGACGGCTCAGCGGGTTGAGCGCTCGCTTTGAGGCCACGAGGACCGAGGATCGAATCCCGGCTCCGGCCCAGGCAGGACCCACATGCTGA